>JAKWBI020000088.1:0-118773 GCA_022664585.2 Zalerion maritima
GTGTGACCATATGGGTAGCCCCACAAAATCCGTGGGTAACCCATGGGTCCCCATGGGTCCCCATTGTACCAGCCTAATGCCGGATGCCGAGAGACTTTCGGGTAAGGCTCACGAACGACAGCAAGATCGACCTAGAGACCAGAAAAACAGAGAGCGCCGTGGAGACGATAGGAGTGGGCACGGTGAACACGACGAAGAGCAACAGAAGAAGCAGGAACGCTGGGACACCCACGTCCACCACGTTGCGGCATCCAACCTGTTGATGTTTCTGAGGAAACTACGACTTGTTGCGTTGCACGTTCCACACCGCAACCCGTACGAAGTTGTGTTCAAGACGCTGGTCCCGGGGGGTGTGATAACGCCGTGGATACCGCACCTCGAGACGCTGGTTGCGGCTATGGTTGAGAGTGCGAGGGAGGCGAGGAAGTGTGTCGAGGGTGGGGAGATGGGGCGGGTGCGGGGGTATGCGGGGGATATAGAGACTATACGGTTGCACCTAGCAGTGTCTGGGGAGTTGCGTGTTTTGCTTGAGTTGGGGATGTGTGGAGGGAAGCAAAGGGGTGGAAACGGGGGTGGGGATGAAGGAATGGAAGGGGAAGAAACGAAGAGGGAGATGAAGATGAAGACGAAGAGGGAAGAACAGAATTGGGGGTGGTCGAGCGAGAAGTACGAGGAGGTGTTTGGGAGGGTGTGGAAGGAAGATCAAGAGTTTTTGCTGAAGGATGGATTTGAGAGGAGGTTGCTTGGTAAGTGATTCCTTCACCTTTTGACCCTTGGTCATTATCTTGCTGAGGGGGGAGACATCGCGGGAAGGAGAAAGGGTAAGATACCCGTTACTGACTACCAATGTGCATAGATATGGCAGAGAAGCTGGAGTAGGATGAAGAGAAGAATGGGTCTGATGGGGAGACCGAAATCAGGGAGTGAGTTGAGAGAATGGTAATAATGAATAATGGACTGGGAGCACATTGGACAGAAGCATGGAAAGGATATGTCAAGCCTGGAGGTTATAGCTTCATGATATAACTGGTCCAGAAACACAGATATAGAGCATGATAGCCGTAGAAATTTGGTAGCGGCACAGTGAGTGCTAACGATGTGCTCTCACAGCGAGAACCTTTAGGTGATGCTACCATAAAAATATAATGATTTTCGTGAAAAATATGACTCCGTCCCGGAATAGAAAGAATCATACGCCTTTGCAACATTCTTTACCTTGCACTGTCCTGCGATATCTGTCCGCCACCCATTAGAAATCCAGACCCCAGACGATACTTCCGAAACCTGTCTCGCTTCGTGGCACTTGGTAGCTACCATCGAACTCGCAAAAACGATACCCCTCAGATAGCGCCAGCAGCCGCCCTGAGCAGCCGCGCAAACGCAATACCAGCAGTCAGGTACACCATGCCGGCCAGCACCAAGACCGTCAGCCCGGAAAGCGCACCTGCGCTTAGAAGTCCGTACCAGTCGTCGATGGGGAATCCGACGATGGCCCAGGATGTTACAAGAACGAGGGCAGAGAAAGGGAGAGGGTGGCAGCAGAAGGGTGTTAGGAGGTCGGCCGCCACGTCTAGGAGGGGCATGTCGGTGGGATTGCTGGGAGGACTTTGGGAGATGGGGGGTGAGCGGGTGGATATATGGGCTTCCGAATAAGCCCACAGGTAGCTTGGATGTGGTTGTGGTTGGGGGATGTACCGGAATGTCCACGTAGCAGGTTGTCTAGATTTCGGTCGCTTGGCTGCTGGGCTTTCGCGGTGGGACTTCTTCTTGCTGTTTCTGGTCAAGCCAATACACTTCATGTTGACGCAGGAAGAGAGAAGTTGAATTTCTGGTTGTTTATTTGGTTGTTGGAAAGCAGTGTTTGATCTCATCCACGGCGGTATGGAAGTTCGAGGTATGATGTGCCACCCGCGAGGACGGCCGGACACAGGGACACGAGTCCACATTGTGTTGCGCGACACTGGGCAGCTTTTTGATCAGACAATGAAGTTGAATCAAGAGACCCGTAAGAAGCTGCAGGTGGGACAGGAGAGTTCTTTGTTGGGGGAATACAGTATTTGCTATTGTGACCGCGGACATGGTTTATCATTCTTTGTCTATGCTCGAGCGGTAGTAGCGTGACACGGGCAGCAAGCGGCACGACAAAGCTACGGGATTATTTTCCTTTCGTCCCGTGAGTTTCTTCTACTTTTAAACAAATATAATGCAGGATATTATAAATATTAAAAGGGTTTATTATAAATAAACGGTTTAAAATTATATAATAAAAGTAAATAAAAAAAAGGAATACGATTTTTTAAATAAAAAATCAATAAATAAATAAATATATAAAATTATATATTAATATTTTACTTCTTATAAAATCCCTCAAGCTTTTTATTTTTATACTCCTTTTTTATATATATAATAACAAAGACTTAATGCACCGCCCGCGTTTATTCATCGGTATTCCTATTATTTGGCTAAGCATAGCTCTCCTGCTAGCGGACTAGTTACAAGCCCTGTTTGGCCAGGCGCTCGATTCTCGAAAGCTTTCTGCCCAAGCTCCTTCCTTCCGATGCATCTATTTCTTTTTTTTGCCTTGTTTCCTTCAGCAGCGACAGCGACCAAGACAGACAGGTGTGGAGATATCTGATAACAAGAAGATAAACTCTGGGCACTCAGTCATCAGCGCTTGTAGTTCAGTGTTTCTGCCTTGAATACAGGCCCAATAGCGCTATTAGAGTCTCAAATGCATTTGCTGTTTTCTTTCCATGACTATCTGTCCTCTTTCTTAACTGCCCCAAGACCCTAGTCTCTCATTTAGTTGTACACCTCTACGTGTATAGTGAGGTCACGTGCCACACTTCCGACCGTCGTAATCGATAGCCCCTGGGCATGCTCGGCCGTCCCCTACTTGTCCTCAGTCCGTTTCTCGGCTCCCTTCTCGTCAGTATTTACCTCATTTCTGTCCGTATTCTTCTCGTCTCTCTTGGTCTTGCGTATAGTTTCCCTCGTCGCTGTTGAAATATTAGGCCGAGTTAGCATACCTGGTCTGTGAGAAGGGTATGCAGAACGTTTGGAAGCAAAGCTCTAATATAATCGCGAAGCTAGGGGCGCAATAGCCATAATAGTCACTTGGGAAAGGGGGGGGGAAGGATGTGGAGCTTGGCATCCACATTCCCGTCGCCCAGTCACACACATCAAAGTTATGCTATCGCGCCACGGGACACGACGTCGGGAAATCTAGAAAACGACAAAATGGGAGACCGAGAGAACGAGTACATACCTCTTAACACAGTGTCAAAATCGCTGCAAGATAGCAACCGAGGTTTCTTGACCATGACCTCGTGCCAAGTGCGGTTGAAACTGGACTTGCTCCAGCCCCAGTGCAGCGAAAGGCGTCCTTCGGCCGACAATGACATTGCTGATTTGAGGATCCTGAGTTCGCTGACCAGAGACAGCTCGGTTTGGCGGATCTCGGGTTTGGGACTGTACTTGGGGTGGAATTTTGTCTTGCCCTTGTTGTCGTCTCTCTTGCTGGAGGCGAATGAAGGGGATGGCGAGGGCAAGTTGGACACAGAGGCGAAGGGAGAAGAAGGAGCCGGGGCTGGCGATGCAAGTGGAAAGGCGGCAAGAGATGCGATGAGAGACAAGAGGAGTTTGCTTACGCGGTAGGGGTCTGGACGGCGGTTGCGCGCGTAGAGATAGGCTAGGGCGACGGCGACAGGGTCTTCGTGGGGGACGTTTATGCTAATGAGACGGATTACCCGGGTTAGGGAGAGCAGATTTGTCTTGAGTATGAGCTCGAGACGCGTGGGAGGGAGACATTTCTCCTCTTTTTCTCCGTGATCAGAGGATGCTTTGGTTGTCTCCTCGTCGTCTTCAGAGCAGTCAGTGTCGCTGTCTTCATATTCCTCTTCTTGGGCGCTTTGGGCGCTTTGTTGTTGCTTGGATGCTCGGCGGTGGCGGAGTGCGTAGAGAAGTCCTCGGCGCTCGTACAGTTCTTCCGACAAGCCTGATTTTTGCCGTTCGTCAAAATCTTGCGACGGGGCTGGCTTTGGAGGTTCTACTGCTGGCACTTGGATACCGCCGTGACGTCGTGGGATGAAAGAACCGCCGTTAAAGAGAGTATAAAGAAGCTCGGTGGTGAGCTTTTCGGAGTACAGGTTTTGTGGTAGACAGTCGAAGATGAGTCGAGACTTCAAGTCGTCGACTGTGAAGGTGCTTGGGAGGTAGGACATTGCTAGTTTTGTTGCGTCGAATTGAGGTAGCTTGCTGTCCGGAGGATGTTGTGAGATTGAGATGTTATGATCTGAAGTCTCTAGGCGCAGTATTGCAGAAGTCGCGGCGAAGTGGTTAGAGTCAGAAGCAGGAAGCGAGGAAGCAAGATAAGATTGAAGAAGTGTGGGAGTAGGAAGAGGAGCTTTTGAATAATTATGGGTTGTACGAGCAATAGTGAAGTGAGTGTATTGTGGTAATGGGGGTGAAGAAATTAGCCGTGAATTAAGGTCACAACTTGCGTGGGACTGAATAGTTAGCACTCTCCCTGCGTCGCAACCATTGGTCGCATGCTTGCTATTGTGTTTCTTGGGATCATGGCCACAACTCTGGTCTGATATTGTTCATTTTCCAGAAACTAACTCAAAGAATGGAATCCAATGACCAACTACTAGTCTCCCCACCATACGGACTCCGAAATAGCAGCGGGCATCAAGCGCAAAACCTCCCTCCCTCTGTCCCACAACCAGGGAAGCTCTCAACAAGCACCTATCCCGCACCAAGTCCCAGAATACCTCAGTCCCCAATGGTCATCCCATGAATCCTACACCCTCAATCCTGCCCTCTACCCTTGACCAGCCCCAAGCCCCCCAGCTCCACTATACCCGTCGCCGCACCCGTGGCTAAATGCGAAACCCAACTACAATATCAAGCGGCTCCGATGGCAAAGCTCATGCATGAAAGTGGAGGTAACCGACCGTTGAAAGGTCGATCAAGCCATCGATATTTTCCAGCCGGAGCACCAGCTTGTCCATTGCCTATTTCCCGCATTCGGAAAGAGAGCCAGGGTGAAGAAGCGAGGGAGGGACCACGACCTTCCAGCAACAAACATTCCATCGCCACCTGCCATCCCCGCCGCCGTATTCGGCCCAGGCAACTCGAGTTTGCGCGCAACGGTGTCGGCAGCAGTAGGCGCGCGAGGATGTCAAGCTATTAACATGATCCTAACTGCAATATTGGGATAAGGTTCATAGGGGCAACGCGGCGAATGGAGAGAGCGTATTAAACTACTGCACATAGCAATCGTGCTGAATCAAAATATGGATGGGTCTGGTGGTAGCTGCCAAGTTCGTAATAAGGAAATTTTGTTATAAGCTCCTTGTCCTGTGTCAATAGGGCTTCTCGAATCTGGAGGTTGATGTTTAGTCTATTCTAATTTATCCTTGACGCTGCCTACCTCCCCGTCGCTGGTCAACCTCAGTCCCGGTCTAGATCCAGGTTTAAATTCTGCCTCGTCACTCCGCCCCAGCCATGAGGGTTACGTCCCTGGATGTTGCGGATAGGACTGCACCTCTGGGGCATCGCCTTCTTCCTCGGTTCGGTTTCGTCGTCGGCATCGCCCGCTTGTTCGCGTGCGGCGCGTCTCTCAGAGTGTCCCTTCCAATATTGCGGGAGCTGGAACTCGAGCGGACGTGTGAGGGGATAGAGTTCCCATCGCTTCACTATGTATTTCCCTTGAAATTTAGCATCCAACTTGGTACGCGGATGTTCTAACAACGGGCGGGCATGGGCTTACCGTCCATCATCTTCTCCCACCCATCCCTCACCAACCAAGCACTCCCCTCCGTTCCCCTCCCCAGCTCCTGCCAGACACGCGCAAACTGCTCCTCCGTCCATCCTCCCTTCCACCTCGCCTCCCTCTCCATCTTCTCTTTCCCTTCCCCCTTGGCAAATTCAACATCAACATACATCTCCAGCTCCCTCAAAATCATCCTATCCAGACCCATCAACTCGTCAATCCCATCGGGCGGCGCCAGCCTCGCCAACGCTTCCACCGTAGAAGAAACGATAAACTCCCCTTTCATGCCTGGACAATGCCTATCCGCCAGCCGTCTGGTCAAGACGCTCCCATACCGGAACACTTGGTGGCAGTAGGCTTCCTCCACCGTTTCTCTTTTTAGGGGAAACGCAATGTTCCCCGTCGCCGAATGGATCGTCGCCAGGTATCCGGCGCGCTTCTCGTGCGCCGCAGTGGTGCGGTCGAGGAGGTCGTAGGCCGTCTCCACCGGATGCTTGCATATCGTCGTTTTGCTCAAAGTGGTGCAGGGCCACCCGTGACCGTTGTTCTCGGGCCCGGTTTTGCCTTCGCCGAAGCGAGAAGCTTCCATGCGACGGACCAGCACGGGTTTTAGGTCGCTCGTCCACGTAGCGGGAGATGCACGCATTCCCCGCTCGATGAGCTTGAGGGCGCAGAATTCGGTGATGGTCCCGACCCAGCGGGAGCCGCCGAAACGGAAGTGAGGGGAGCGGGTGTAGAAGTACCATGCCTTATGCTGGTTTTCGGACGCGAGCAGACGGCGGCGATCTAGGAATGCTTGGGACAGGATTGCGCAGAGGCGCACCAGATGGGTGAAGGAAGTTGAGCTGCGGCTTGACTAGAGCCGCAGGATTGCTTCGTGGGCGTTCTGGTGGGGTATGTGCAATGTGAGGATGCGGCTTAGGCGGAAGAGGGTTAGGAGCTTGGTTTTGATGGCGAGACATGTCCGGAAGTCGCGGCCTTCGTGGTTGTGGAATGGGTCGGCTTTGGGGGCGTTTGTCGCGGGTTGTGAGCCGGAGAAGATTAGCACCTCGGCTGCTTGATCCAGGCCCGCGCTTGGACCTGGCGCAAAAGGGGAAAGTGGAGATGATGCCGAAGATGAGGATGAGCCGCTGGCCTTGTTTCTTCTGATAGGAAGTTTTGAGACGTGGTGAAAGCCTGAGGGTCCGCCTGATGTGGTAGATGCCTGTGCCTTCGTACCGACCGGCCGCGAGAAGTTCTTTACCTGGGGCTTCACTCTGGTGCTTGCAATGCTGCACGGGTCATCTTTGTCTTCAGGCTTGCCGGAGATGAGCTCCCAGCGGATTTCCGGGAAGAACTCGGAAGTGTAGTTGACATCGAGACCGGTAATCGCAAAAGGGTCGCGATACTCTGAAGGAAACTCGGGAAACTTGCGGAATGCTGCGGTAGTCGGCTGGACGGGGACGTACTCGTCGCTCTGGATCTTGGCTAGTTGGCCTTCGACAGTAGCTTTGTAGCCTTGCTTGAGGTTTGAGAAGGGCGTGGCCATGGCTAGGAAAATGATGGAGAAAAGGAAAGCTCGAGATGTTAAGGTAGGTAACGTTAGGTGCAGCGACGAGGGGGAAAAGAGCTGGCTCGAATCTGGAGGCTGGGAAGTGGAGATGAGGGAATCGCGGCCCAGCTTTTGTTGGCAGGTGGATTCAGGGAAGCATCTCGAGGTGAAATGCCAGACACACAGATCTTCTTCAAGTCTACGTCGCTTTGGAGTTCTCTCGCTGCCTCACAATTCAGGTTAGCTGGGGGAGAACCCCGAACCCAGAATAGCCCCACTTTTGTATATCCCGCTACAGTTTGACATCACGGGGCATGGCACGAGCCACCCCGCTGTAGAGAGGCGGGGTCGCGTGCTGATCTAACCTGTACATAGATTACTACGTCTAGACAATCGTATATCATTCGGCATCGTTGAAGATAACCATTTGGCGCTCTTTATCTTGGGGGTGGTATCCAACGCATTGCATCGTTGCCGCTCGACTCGTCATTCACCTATTGGCCGATTCTAACTAGCTCCGACCTCGCCATACCCACCGTGTGGTCTTGCATACACGGGACTCTTTCTCGTGCTACCTACCGATTCAAATCATGGTGTTATTTGTAACACGCACGACGAGCCATTGCAACCTTCTTTCGTGGGGGCCTAATATCTAGGACTTTGGGGGCGGCCGGCAAAACACCAGTAGCCGTGAGATTATTCGTCCAAAATACAGCCGCAAAGTAGGGACCCAAGCTTGCTAGGGTACTACTAATTCTCACAACGGAGAGCACACTTGTTGATGATAGGGCATCTCCCGTGGGCCATCGCTGTAGGTAGTATCTACGAAAATGCCTTGCGTGTGTGTGTGTGGGTGTGGAAAGGTTCCGTGTGCAGAATGCGCCACAATCTTGATTCATCAGGCTCGAATCTTTACCGAGAGTTCTTCTTGCTGTGCCACAGGCGGGAGACCAATCGAGAGGTTTTATTCTGCACCATGGAACGGCCCCTGCAACGGGGGCTGCATGGTTGTCCCTGCATGCACGTATTCAGCCCTGCCGCGTGTGCTAATACTGCGGCAGTAGCTTGTGTGGACTCATCCATCCTGGAACCAATGCCGAGACAAAGTAGCGACACTGTGGTGAATGAGGGGGCGCATTTGCCGTGCAAAATGCTACCCAAAGTGGAAAGAAGGCCATACCCTGTTGTGAGAAGACATCAAGCTGTAAAAACATTTGGGGAATCGTTTCCAAATCGGGAAATTCGAACATGTCGCGCTAGTGTGCCTAGTCTTTGCGCGCTTCATAGACCATCCAGGACCAGTGAATTGAGTAGCAAGTTATCGTCGCGGCTCAAGCACATATCTCTTGTGGACGCGGAGATACACCGGTGAAATATATAATATCAGCTGCCGTGTGCTAGTTAGTGTCTTGTGTTTCAGTTGTTCCCCCCCGTCCTGCTGTACTAGGCAGATATAGCCCTCAGCCTTTCTCGTCGTGTGTGGCTTGGAAGCCCTAAAGTCCCCAATGATGCCGAATGAAATGAATGCAACAGCAGTGGGACAGGAGAGCTGTTGGTTCGCGCATGCAGACAGCCCTTATCAGCCTCAGCCGGAAGCATGACGGATATATAGAACTGTGGAATGGCCCGCCCAAGATGTCTTCGTTCTGGCTTGTTGTGACCTTGGGTTCCAATTCTTGTTGCTTAAACTTGTCTTTCGTTTCCGGCTCCTGGTCCAGGTACTTGAAAATCAACCATGGATCCACAGCCTGAATCAGAGGTGACCTTTCCCTCAAGCACTGACAACAACACCGGGAATGAGAAATTGAGCTCCGCAACACTTCCATCGTTTGCAGTGCTTCCTCCCCCTTGGTGTCCCGCTTGGTTGGGGAAGAAGGTTTTTCTTGGCTTTGCCTTTCTTTTCATTGCTCTCATGACGTCTGTTATCACGCTCGGCGTGTATTCATCCAATAGCCCGGATGGCTTGGGAAGAGCCGATCAAGATGTACACTACGCCTGGAGACTTGGTCCAACCGCAGGTTAGTCCACTGGCGCTTTCTTCCAGCTTTTTCCGCAATGCCTTCTCCCCATTACAACCAAAACTAACAAACAAGTCGCGAAGTTCTTGTTCTCGTGTCCGCCGTCTGGACAAGAGTCGAGTTGCAAGGCCTCCTCTTCACCCCCTGGATAGCTCTTCGCGCAGCCAAGAAACAAGAAGATGTCCAAAGCCTAGTTCGCCTTGACTATCTCAGCAAAAACCAGATATCTGCACTCTTTCACTCGTGGCTTCAAGGCCACTATTTTGCGACTATCATTCTCGTGGTTGGACTTCTGCTGAAAGTCCTTCTCATCCTGTCTTCGAGTTTGATATACTCCGAGACGACCGACATAACCACTACCCTTCAGATTCAGCACAGCGATGTCTTTGTATTTCCTGGGCCAACCGATGGTCAGGGAACATGGATCGACTTGAACGAGTCAGACACGAGGCCATTTTACGACGTGCTTGGCACGCATAGGCAGAATGCGACATACCCAACCGGCACTTCGAAGACGTTCGCGTATCAGCTGTTCGGTCCATCGGAAGCTGATGAGGAGGCCGACCAACTGTTGCCACCCACCCTGGGAACCACGTCCGACAGCCGCCTCATCTCGCAAGTGAGCACATTTTCCATGGCGGCAGAGTGTGAGCTCCCCAGTGTCTGGGAAGAAGAGTTCCTCGATGATCGACAGGTTTGGAACCTCACCTACGGCTTTTCGAGCTGCGATCAATTGTACAATTGGACCATACCCGCGGCAGACACTGTACCCGAAGAAGGCGAGGAGTTCGCGACAAGGGTAGCGCTGCTCTTCTACGATGAAAACTCAAAGTACGCGAGTGAGAAGTGCATGCCCGCGGGACTTGGCGAGTCCAGGATGATGGTTGGGGCGGGGAGGATCAACACAAGGCGGAATCCAGACAACAGAGACCAGATCCAGATGATAACCGTGCCGCTAGGAGTGGCCTTCTGTCAGCTCAAAATGAAGCGGCAGGCGAGGGAGGTCGTGCAATACTTTAATGGCACCACGGCAGTGGAGAGCGTGGACGGGGACGAGGGCGAGCTCGAGGAGACGGCCATGGATGCCATGAATGTGATTCTGGCTTCCGTACCATACACAGCAGAATGGGGTTCTAGGAGCATCATGCAGGCCCTGTCCGTTTTCTCGGGTGGGTTCGAATTCACGCCAGAGGCCGACTTCTCTCTCGACCAAAAGCACGACGGCCTTCATGAGGGGATGGCAAAGGTGGTCAATGATTTTATCACCGACATTGGTGCGTTTGTTGGGCACTATCGGCTGAGACACCCTGAGGTGTCTGATCAAGTGGGCGGTCTCGTAGTCCCCGTCGAGTGTGTCTGGATCAACAATTCCACCATGATAGCGTTCGTCGCTATTCTTGGTATCTTGCTGGCTTGTTCGGCACTCTTGTGGTCCCCGATTGGCAAGAACCTTGTTTGGTCTCAGAATCCGACGACTTCCATGGGTTTCGCGGCGACGCAAAGGTTCATCAACTATCACCAGCTATGCACGGTGAGCAAAGATACGCAACCGTCGTGGCATCGCAAGTCGGGTGAACTGGGGGATCCAAAGTTCCACTCTCCATGGCCTCTCAAAAAGACATATAGGCTCCTAGGATCCGCGTACCTAGTCGTCCTCATCGCCATCCTTGGCGTCCTCCACACTCTGTCCCATCGCCCAAACGGGATCGGCTGGCTGGGCTCAAGTGTTGGAATCTCCGACAAGTACCTTTGGACCACCATCCCAGCTCTCTTGGCATTCCTCGCCAGCACTTATGCCACGGCATCCAATTTTGAGATCCGAAGGCTTGCACCCCTCGTTCTTCCTATGGGTGGAAAAGTATCTAGTACAGCACTCACATATACCTCGCTAGACCGCTTTGGACCTATGGTGCTGTATGACTCGATGCGTATACGGCAGTGGATGGTGTTTTTCTCTGAGGCGGTCGCCGTGCTTGCGGGAACTTTGACAATCGTGGCGAGCTTGTTGTTCGAGGAGCAGCCCTTCCCGTCCGAGACGGGAGTTCAGATGGTGCAGACAACGAGATGGGGCTGGCCGAATGACACCAGCACGTATATCACGGACTTACAGCCAGACACGTGGTACTTCAACAGCCTACTTGGCGCTAAAGGACTGGACGGAATCATGAGTCTAAATTCTTGGCCCCAGGGAACGTACGGGAATATAGCTTTCCCGAACCTAGAAGTTCCGGGGTCGGTGATGAAAGATGGCAACTCCATGAAGGCCAAAGTTCCAGGGTTTGTGAGGGAAACGAATTGCGAGAGGGATCTGTCCGACTTTGTCCAAATCCCAGCCCAGGTCGGCGCAGAAGAGCTGTTCCTCCTCAATACCACCGGCCCGTGGGGCGATATGACGTGGACGGACCAATCATATGAAGAGTTCGATGATGGTCTTGTCAAGCTGCAAGTGTTGCCTTCCGAAAACCAGACCGAAGTCGTGTACTTCGTGGGCGAAGTCCGTGGAGACAAGCAAAAGAAATACGACGGTGACACGGTGGGAACATTGTTGGTATATTGGGGGTCGGTGCAGAATGGAAGCTTTCTCTTCACCACGGCATGGCGCTGCTACACCAGTTCCATGGAGGCAGATTATGATGTCGTCTTCGAAGGAGCCGGAATGAGAATCTCTAAGGCTCCTATCCCCCACCCCGAAACGAGAAAGGTCTCCCAGTTTATTCCTCCAGGGACCGAGCTAGACTTTGTCACCCTGTCCACGGGACTGTACGACCAGAACAGCACTCTTCCACTCCCTCCGCTGGTTGGTGAGAATGGCACAGCAAGCACCACCATGTATGGTAGCCCCGTTTTTGAAGAAGATATCATCCAGGGGTGGGCCGTCCTGAGCAGCCTCCTCGACACCCAGACTGTTATCAGGGGAAACAGGATTCCTGTCGAGGAAGGATTCGTGGATTATAGCTCTGGAGAAACGGTGCCGCCAGAAATGGATCTGCCGCCCATTAATGGCACGCTGATCGATCCCTCGGCCTACCGACTTGTACAGAAAACGTGGCCGACCGCAATATTTCTTTCGTTCCTGGGCACCATTCTCCTGTTCAGTCTCTTTTCATTTTTAGCACCGCTGCTCAGACTCACAGGGATGCGCCCGCGAGGGTGGATGCTGGATGTCGACAAGCTGAAGGGACTGGCGTACAGGAATCCCAGCAGCATTGAATCTATGCATGAGCTGCTTAGGGAGTCGAACATTGCGGCGATTCTGCCGCCAGGAGCGGACAATATGCGACCACAGGAGTTGCATGAAGCCCTGGTTGGGTGGGAGTTTAGGCTCGGCTGGTGGAGGAAGAGGAGTGGCGATGGGTGGAAGGATGTCTACACGGTTGCCGTGCTCGGCATGGGAATGGAGTTCCTCGGGACGGGCAAGGCAGCAAAGATGCCCAGGGAGAGAGAGGAGGGCGCCTCTGTCGAGTCGTTAGGAACGAGTGCCAGTAGTGTTGGCAAGTCCGGTTCTTCAAGAGACGTCGTTCGGATTGCTTCGTTCGGGTCAAATCCTGTCGGCCCGCTGTCGGAATCTTCCGGTTCGATAAGGCGTTGACCAGGGTAAAGAAAGAAGGGCTTAAAAGGGGGTGCCATGTGTGAGAGTGAAAAGGTGGGTTTTTAAAGCTTGAATAGAAAGAATTGTGCTAAGCTGCGGTGCTGCGGGCAAGGGCTTCTTTAATCGTACTAGCGTCTACTCTGCCGGGTCCTCTTACCTTGAATTATGAAAAGGGCGTACCACATATTCATGGAGCCCTCATCGCTCTTTCCTCTGTCTATCATGCGGATCATCGACTTCGTTGCAATGAGACCTGCGGTTCTCAGGCTGAACCGGTTGGCATTCCCGTCGCGGTCACAGTAAACATTATTAGTTACTTGGGCGCAGACGGTCTAATTTCTCATGTAGCGTATGCTGGCGTCACTGGCTAGGTGGTTGTTCGTTTTTTCAAGCTTTGCAGGGGATTTTATCTAAGTTATAAACATCACACTCATCAGGATTCATTATACTGGCACTGATAGTTATACACTAGCACAAAATAATCCATAACATCCAAGAACTAACTGTCACCGATACCCTCTTAGTGCTGCCCTACGAGGATTATCCAACTCACATAGATACGCCATCCCACTACTATGGACATTCATTCAAGGTGCTCAAACGTCCTCCTTCTGTCAAAGATTCACGACCTATTTCATTATCTACTCTTCGAACCAGGATAATATGACAGGTCTCCAAATCGTGCTCGATGCGGCCCAACAGGATGCCCGTGTCTACCAGATCCCATGCACGAGTTCAAGCTGGAAGCAATTGACTAGTTGATACATCGTCTTGACTCCAGTTATAACTACCCCAGCAACCACACGCACAATCGCAAGTCCCAAGGATTCAAAATAGACTGCCTCGCCGTCACACCTGCTTTGGGATTGCTGTTGTCCTTCCTATATAATCCCCCCCCCCCCCCCCCCCCACGGAGGGTCTCTCACCAAAGGCTGGACAAAAACAATCCACCAATTCTTCAGCACAAACATACGATAAGGGTTTCTCTACTTACGCCTTGTAGCTGCTACCAACGAAGCACAAATACAGTTTCTCCAACCTCAGCCTGACAATGAACATCCACGGCGGCCAATACGAAGAATACATCACCTCTCACTATCGTGGTTCGGAAGTGCACCACATGGGATACCAACCGAAACTCGTTCTCCCCACCTTCGCGACGAGGGAGACTATCCAGCCTCCCTCGGGCATGGGATACGCCGCAGGATGTACGTACATAAACGCACCGGCACCAAAGGCGCTCGTGCAGTCGCTGGGCGACGAGAGTTACGATGGTGCGATTCGCCGCCTGACACAACGAAGTGGTAGCTACTTCGAAGCTAGGGATCAGGAGGAAGAAGCCGTGTTGAAAGCAATGCGGGAACTGGTGACAAGAAGAGGGAGGAAAATGAATAGACTTCCTGGGTGGGAGAGAGCGACAGAGAGGAGGGATATGGAGAGCTTTATACAGGAGGCGAGGAGAGATGCTAGGGTCATTGGGGGTGGAAATGAGCTGAGGCTTGAGCGTTCTGGCGAAAGTGCCGGCGTGAGCGTTGCTAGGATGGTGATTCCCCAAGAGGCACATTCTGCCTACTATATCGACCCCAGCGCCGTTCCCACACGACGCAATTCGTCTAGAAGAACGGTTGTGCCTACCATTGTCCGGATAGCTACGACCTCACCGAGGTCTGCTGCGCCGAACTTGCTTGACACGACACAGCAGCAGCAGCAAAGAAGTTCGGGCGCAAGGATATCCAGAGCATTCGGGAAACTAACAAGCCCACGAACCTCCGGTCCTGCCGTGCCTTCTCCCGTTCCCTCTCCCGTTCCCGTGCAAGGAACCATATCTAGGTCTGCTCGACCTTCTCAGTCAACCCAATCTCCCCAAAGAAGGATGACCTCCAGCCAAGCTACGATTCGACCAGTACCAGCGCAGCAAACCCCAGTATATCCAGTCCCCCTGGCTCCACCCCAAGCTTATGTACCTCAAGAAGAGATGCGACGATTCCAGCGCCAGCCTGCACAGGTGCAAACGCAGCCCCAGGCGGGCCTCACGACGAATCGTCGTCGTCCCAGTCCCGCGCGAACGGTACGAACGGAAGCGACGTCTGCGTGGCTACAGGGGATAGGCGACAATACGCGCACCGAGCTGGAGGGCGTGAGCGTTATCGAGCATGCGGGGAACGGGACGCATGTTAGCAGGTACGGGAATGGTACTGAGATTGGGAATGACTCTGTTCAATGGGGCGAGAGAGGGAGTATGAGGAGGAGGAGGGGGGGGAGGGGGGGGAGGTAGACGGGCCAGCTCAGGTGGTCTATATTTCATGATTTATCAAATTATCAACCTCTTCCCAGATGGTGTGGTCCAGGCGATCTCGGTCAGGAATGCGTATGCGAAGTCCGCTCTGTGATCCGGAGTCTCCAAATGTTTTTCTTGGCTTGGACGATCATATGGAAAATGTCTTCTAGCAGGTCTGGCACCACCAATGACCAGATGCTCGAGTGTTCGTAATGGGATGTCTAATCTTGACAGAGGACGGTTATTTTATCGAGGTTGGGGAAGTGATGGGTGATAGGTCGATACGCGCATATGGCGTAAAATGGCGATAGTTCGAGTCTTGACGTGTGTTTAAGGTGAGGTGAATCGAGCAAATCTCAAGAGTGCAACTGGAGGAATCGGTAAGAGTGGATAGGGAAGTGAAGCTTGTGCGCCGTGTGAAGGGAGCCACCGCAAGCGCCAGGAAAGTGAATAAATGCTTGAAACCCACCAGACAACGTTATAACCCTCGTATTTCGGAAGAATGCTTTCTCCATCAAGGAAGGAAATGACAAGGAATCAAACCACGAGATTACCAGCAAAGCGTTTTGTTTAGAAATAAATATATTTATTCACGGTGGATTCATATCTGCAGCTATATCTCTGTATTTCTTCTATCAATGTAAGTAAGGATACCTACTTCGGAGTTTAGATCGTCACCAATTCCCAGAGTCCAGCTTCCTGCGTTTCCTAGAGCTCTCCTGTATAAAGCCCTGGTCCCATTCGCATCCTCCCCGTCATTTCTGCCCGACCCTCATTTCCATTGTGTGCCGTGTCATATCGTCGTTCCGTTCGCAGATTGATCTACCCGTTTCATTCGACAGTCGACTCTGCTCGCCAACCCCCCATGTCTAAGGCCGTTTGCATGCCTCTTTTTATTATTTGTGGATGTCGAGATTTTTCCACTGGCACCGCAGCATCCATGTGTGCGGCCTCCAATGTTTAGGCTTGTACAAAAATCCGTGGGGCCCCATACGGCCGTGCGCAAAAAAACACATGGGACCACATGGGGTTTTTAAAATAATCCGTGTACTCCCATGGAACCACACGGGGTTTGTAGTGTGGTCCCACCGTGTGACCATATGGGTAGCCCCATAAAATCCGTGGGTAACCCATGGGTCCCCATGGGTCCCCATTGTACAAGCCTAGCCCGGCCCTCCATGTAAGTTTTCTTTCCTCAGCGCATCTTCGGCGCCTTTGTGGAGGGCGATGCGAGCAGCTGTGTATCAATCAACAATCAGTGAGCACCATGAAAACCATTCGATTCGGTTCGGCATGGGCGTATTCAGGGTAGGGAGATTTGAAAAAGAACTGCGAAATTACCCTTCAAAGCCTTGATAATCTTGCCCTCGTCCTCCATCATCGTCCAGCGAGTTGGCCGTTTGGCCCAAGCGGCCTCGAAGGCGATGCTGAATTCTTCGACTGTCCATCTCCAGGTTTTTCTCTTGGTTTCATCCTACCAGAGTGCTCTAAGTATAAAGTTTCCTTGCGTCAACAATGAATTCGATGGCCTTGAAGATACTCTCCTTCTCTTTACTTCCTCCCATGCTGGAAGCCGCACTCCAGACCCTCTCCAAAACCTGCTCGACTGGAACTTGAGGGAGATGCTTCTTCCGAACAGCAAGAATTCGAAAAAGCGCAATAAGGTGAGAGCACAGCACGCTTATGGGATGCGAAATCTCTGTGAATTCGCACGTTGGCGGTCCCACGAGCTCGGGGACGTGCTTCTACGAGGTTGGGCAAGAGTGAAGCAGCAGGTTGGGAACAGCTTGCTCTAGGGCTGTGGAAGCGGAGGAGTTGTTGGCTGGCGGAAATGCAAGATCCTCTATGTGATGGAGGAGGATCGAGATTTCGATGCTCTCGTAATTAGTCTCGGGGATGTATTCATCCATCATGTGGGTGGTGTCGGGAGCGATATTCCTCGTGTTGTTCGAGCTGGTAGTCGAGAGGCTGCTAAGCTGTTGGGAAGCGCTTTTCGGGACCGCCATTGTGCAGGATTAAGTAGGAGTCAATCGTTTGGGAATGAGAGCGTAAGGATTTGTTAGTAAGTAAAGAAGTCGACTTCAGAACAGGGCCGTGATTATGGGTGTGTAGTTAAAAGTTTCAAGGTCACTGATCGGTGGTGTGGCTGATGATGAGGGAAAAAGCCAGAGGAGTTTTTTTTTTTACAATACAAGATAGGTTCAATAGACGGATGCAAGGCTCTCCGGTCCTGTATTATTTACCCCTAGTGTGGAAAAAAAGACCCTAAGGTGGCCACATTCAAAGATGAAAAGAATTGTGACCCCGTGGGCGGCGATATTTCGTTAACTTGTGGATACAAATCTCGATGGGAACAGCAGATTATCAATGCTGGTTAATATAATGTACGCATCAAAAAAATCATACCAGATGAAATGGATTTATGATTATTTTCTTTTGAAAGCATTGATTCCATGGAGGGCTTTTATCAGGGGAGTGGCTTTTTTTTCATATAAGGGGTAGATAATTTTAGCATCATCACAAAGGAAATACAGAGAAGAGAGGTCAAGGCCGCTTCGACCCATGACTGGAGGTCCAACTTTTAGGGAATATGCTTAGGTTGAACATGAATCGTGAAGGTAAGAGAGGCAGGATTAACCAATACATTCTCTGATCTGAAGATTATAGTCTCGACGGAGAAGAAGTGTATCCTTGTCAAAGGGGATAAACAGGGCTTACTTTTGTAATGATATAATATTTCGTGTTCGGCCAAGGCTATAAAGGGGGGCTCCTGGATATACAGCCACTTTTTGTCCAATATAGCCTTATACGCTCTTTTTAGGTTATTCTTCGACTCGCCATAAATCCTTCCACTGATCCTTCCACTTTCTGCTAGGGGAGTATAGTGTGCTGGCCACTGGTAGCAGCTTAGAGACAATTCTCCTGCTCCACTTGGCGAAAGGTTTACTATCAGCACCACAAGCGTTCGCAATACCCAACGCCGTCCGTCGTCGCTAGACCACTAACGATAACAGCACCCGGCTGGTTAGTATGGTGGTAATGAAGCAGGTAGTAATTTCTGTCCGTTCTTCTATGCGATGTCATTTTATATATCGTGGTTCAAATCCATCTATCGGTCCCGGGATTTCTTTACACGCAGGAAACTACAGGAAATATTCGTCGTATCTTGGGTCTGTTCACAAGATGTTGCCTGCCCACTCAGAAATGGTAGAGGGAGAAGAGACTACGTTGTTTGGGGCAACTTTTTCTTTCACAAAGTTAATTGGGTGCAAGTATTTTCCCGCCCACCCGCCAAGAATCACTGGGACGCTGCTTTTCAAGTCTATCACAGAAATTCAAGGTCCAGAATGGATGTAAGCATAATAAAGGATCTCATCAAGTATAATCCAAAGGGACAGTACCGGTACGCCTCGGGAGTGGGAAGTCTAGGGGAGCGGGAAAGAATATCGAGGTGACCAATTACTAAATAAACAATACAGGTATCCAAACCAAATCTGTCCAACATAGCCCATTTTGTCCTCCGTGCTTTGAATCTAACCCCAACTATCAACCAGACGAAGTGAAAACTTGGTATATGTGCAATATATAAACAGGCAACCTCGATAGATCCACCCATCCACGGCTTTTCCAATTTTTAATACATCCCTTCCGCCTCAATTACGTCCCCATCCCATGGACCTTCTTACAACATCATCGCGCCAACCATGGCCACCATGACAACAAGAATGCTCGGCACTTTAACCTTCATCTCAGTACCGCTGACCACGGCGACACCAGTGGTAGTAGCGGCAGGCTCGGCGGACGAAGTTGTTCCGACAGAATCAGCCGAGGTCGTGGCGGTGTAAGTGCCATTGCCGTAGTAGTCGCCGCCGCTTCCGGAATCGCCGCCAGCATCACCACCACCCACGGATGGGTAGGGAACGGCGACAGAGGTCTCGGGGGAAGACTCCTCGGAGGTGGTATCCTCGCCGTAGCAGTCGGCACCTGAGCATCCGGCGCCAGTGGGGACGACGACCTGGGTGGTGATGGTTGAGAGGGTGCTGGCGGTGGTCATGACGCCGTTGTCGCCAGTCGCCGTGTAGGGCACCTCAGAAGTGTAGGTCTGGTCGGAAACCTGGTCGCAGGGGACGGTGACGGTGACGTCGACGACAACGGTGGTGACCTCCCCGCTACCGGCGGTGGAGACGGAAGTAGTGGGGTAGACGACGACGGTGCTGGACACGTCGGAGGAGTCGGCGGTGGTAGTCACAGGGACGCCATTACCGTCGCAGGGGACAGTGACGGTCACGTCGACAACAACGGTGGTAACATCGCCATTGTCAGCGGTGGAAACGGAGGTTGTGGCCATAACGACAGTGGTAGAGGATGAATAGGTCTCCTCGGCATCGGCCTCGGTGGTCGTGATAGGAGTGCCGTTACCGTCGCAGGGGACAGTGACGGTCACGTCGACGGTGACGGTGATTTCGGTGCCATCAGACATAGTAGAGACGGTAGTGGTAGGAGTGACGATGACAGTGCTGCTGGTTGCGTCGGTGGCGGTGGTAGCAGTGCTGGAGGCAGTCTCATCGTCGCAGTCCTCGACGCCGGTGGGCTCATCGCAGTACTCATCATCCTCACCGTCGGGGGAGGAAGTCTCAGTGGCATCTCCGCCATCAGAAGATCCGGTACCAGTAGCCCCTTCATCGCCGGTAGGAGAAGCGGTCTCCGTGGCCTCTTCGTCATCGCAGTCCTCGGTGCCGGTGGGCTCATCGCAGTACTCATCATCCTCACCATCAGGGGAGGAAGTCTCAGTGGCATCTCCGCCATCAGAAGATCCGGTACCAGTAGCCTCTTCGTCGCCGGTAGGAGAAGCGGTCTCCGTGGCCTCTTCATCGTCACAATCCTCAGTACCTGTTGGGTCGTCATAGATATTGCCATCGTCATCGTCGCAGTCCTCTTCGTCATCATCACCAGAGCCAGTTTCGGTGGCCTCCTCGCCATCAGATCCGGTTTCGGTGGGCTCATCATCGTCGCAGTCCTCGGTACCAGTAGGTCCGTCGTAGATGTTGCCATCATCCTCATCATCGCAATCAGTCTCCTCGGCATCATCAGCCGTACCGGTTGTGGTGGCATCGGCCTCGTCCTCATCCTCAGTGACGACCTCGATGCTGGAATCCTCGCCAGACTGATCAGTCCAGACGTACTCGTGAGCACCGGAGACGCCGTTGGAGTAATCAGTCATCTTGATGCTTTTGACGTAGGCAACAAAAGGAGCATCATCGTAGTCGGCCAGACCACCGGCCCACTCGATGGTGCCCTGCGACTGGCCCTCCTGGCCAGCAACCCAAGTTCCGATGCGAAGGCGCGAGGGAGTCTGGGGGTACTTGTAGGCATCGTCAACGGAGTCGTCCCTGACCAGTGTCCGGACAACCACATCGTCGATGAGCCAGTCGAGCTGAGTTGATGTCCAGTCCATCGAGTAGGTGTGATAGTTCTCAAAACAGTTGTCGGAGGTGTTGCTGAAGCCACCCCTGTCATAATCTCCAGTGATACCCTGATAGAAGTAGTTGGTCTGGACGTGAGTTGTGTCGTATCCAACCCACTCGAGGTCGATCTCGTCCAGGTCATCGGACTGGAGGGTCAGTGCTGTGACAATACCACCACCGGGAGCGGCCTGGACAACGACGTCAATACGGCCATAAAAGATGTACTCATTAGACACCATGGTAGGGGAGTCGTCGTCGCCCGAGATGGAGAAAACGGCACCCTTTTCCGAGTCATATGTAACTGCGGTTCCGGCGAGGACGGTGAAAGCGTCCGACTCGCCGTCACAAAAGTTCACCTCAAGACCATCATCGCCAATGGCAGGGTTGGGGTCGCAGGCTATGGGTTTAGCCGTTAGTCACTGGTTCATATATCATGAAACGCAACATTCGTCCAACCTGATGTCATCCACCACTGATTTTCATGCCTCCTTCCTCGAATGGCCCAAAATGGACAGTCCGCCATTCATATTTTACATTGAGGTACTTTAGGGCGGTACTTACTCGTGTCTGTTGTCGGGTTGCAATCCGAGTAGAGCTGGCCAGCCACGAGCTGGGAGAACGCAAGGCCAGTGGCGGCCTTGGTCATGAATCCGGAAACCATGTCTGAGAAAGCCTCCAGTTGCAGATGTGTATTCTTTTTCGAGACGTCTAGAAATCGAGTTTGCTGTCGAGGGGTTCAATTGCAATACAGTCGAAATGAGTGGATACTAGTTGTCGATAGTAAGTCGGTATTCGAAAACTCCCTAGTGGTGAGTTTTAATAGCGAGAGTGGTGTCCGTCCCGAGTTGAGCGAGGGCTTCAGGGAGGATTCTGTTCAATGATATCAAAAGAGTGTATATCGTGGGCCGTTGTTGCCGTTGATGAAGAGAGAGAAAAGGAAAATAGAGAGCCCTTCTAAACCCAAACGTAAGACGAGGTGTGCAAGAGAGGGACTGGGGTGGAAAGAGGGATAGAAGGAGCCAAATAGAATTCCCCACCCACAATTGGGACAAGACCTTTCATATACCATGCATCCTGACTGGAGGTACCGTAGCCAAGCCAGGCCTCCATATACTCTAGAACGAACATACTCCGTGCTTAGCGTAGGAACCAGGGCCCACCATCACGAGGAAATCGGGGCGGAGAGAGAGCTTCGGGCGGCCAAGCAGCACGTACCCCCTCCGTTCGTCTCGTTAAGTTGACGGTATGCACCGATGTATCTCGTCGTCGACAATTGGCTGACAAGTGACACGCAGCGGTCGTCTAGCGCTACTTGGGGGGCAGTGCCTCCGCAGAATCACCACGGTACCCCCCCCGTCATCCCCGTCAAAGACATGCCAATCCCCACATATGCAGGTACGGAAGGATGCCCTGGCCGCTGTTTTTTCTTCCGTTTTTGGGACGCTTTCACCGTCGTTTCGTGGTGTCTCTCCTTTTCATCGCCTTTTCTCCCCTGTTTCGAAACATTGGGCTCCGAAGCTGTGATTCGCCCCGGCGCATTCTGGCAGAGAAAAGAAAGCCCTCTCATAGATTTTGTTCCCATTCTCGCCGTTCATTAACCTCAAGATTTCTTTTTATCAGTTGGGAAGTGTGGGAGCTCGTCCTTTTTGGTCGGCACATTTGGTAGGATAACCGTACTATGTAAGGAGGAGAAGGGCACAATATTCCATTGCCGTCGGAGTCCGTAATTTTGGGCATCCATGTGTGTGTATGTATAATTGGCACCTTCGCCGCGCGCTTACTGGACTCAACCAGATCATAGTCCGTCGTCCATCTGGGAAATTTGCAACCATGGACCTCTGTTTCTGGCGATCGGCGGCTGGCTGTTGATTCCGTAGGGGCCGGATTACTCGGCTGACTTTTGGTCCCTGGGTTCGACGATCTCCTTTGCCCTTACTCGATGAAAATTCTCCTAGCCGAAGGAAAATCCACCACACGCACACGTACCTCTGGATTCGTCAGTCGGTAAACTCATGTGTGCTCCAAAGCGTCAGCAAGCAAGTAGTCACTAGAGGGAAAAGTTGATAGCTCCATTCGATTCGACGAGCACTATTACCAAATCCATCCGCCGGTCCTCTGACGTGATGGTAATTGGACATCATCCGCCAAATACATTTGCTGCCGCCACGAAGAAAGTCCAAGACCGTGTCGGACTTTTGGCCAGTGCTTGGTATTGAAAGCTGGGCCCTGCCAGGAACAATTCTTGTGTGTACGCACATGGCCAGGCTGCAGAACATCGCGATATCGCTGCATCTCGGTGGCAGGAATCTCTTCCCAGCTCTACATCGTTGCTAAAGACAGACTCTGTAGGGACATACTCTTGCAGCGCCGTCGAGATGCTCCTGTAGAGCGTCCGGTCCTGGAGCGTCAGTGCCAAGCTCCGAAACCAAGCACCGTCCAAGACGTGCCGGCGTTCACTATCCCCAAGTCCTTGGCGATTAAACGGCCGGGGAAGCCCCTCGGTCGATCACTGGCAGTTGGGTTTCATAGGGCGCTACTGTAGCTCTGGACGAGGTCGCCCAAGATTGGACTCGAGCGCTCAACGCTTGGACACACTGTCGTGATTGCTTTCAACGTTGGTTCATGCGATGATAACTAAAAAATTCGGGCAAGATGGATACTTCCCAGTCCTTCACGAACTTTTTGTGGATTAGCTTTCTTGTCTTCTCTGGGTCCTGGGTCGAGATGATGAATTGAAATTGGAGGGACCTGCAACTCAGCATCCTATTTCCGCCGTGGTCAGCGATTATGCTTGATTTGGAGCATCCGGAAAGGATGAACCACACCACTCGATCTCTAAAATGCCCATGAGCCAGCGAGCCAGTCAATCAAAATATTCGAGAAAAACCCCAGTCCTGCAAAGCGCCAGTCGATTGGTCCAGAACCCACCGTACCGGATCAACGTTACGTCTGCCTAGTGTCCACATGTGGTCCACTGTGCACGATGAATTTCGGTTGCAATGAAGGACAGGGGGTCCCCAATGGGGCTGAGCTGACGCAGGGGCCGCCGCCGAACAACGAGTCGAACAACGATGAATGCTGTCGATTCGACGACGAAGACGAAGCAGACAAAAAGCAGTGAGCGAGCAACACGAATGATTTACATAATTCCTGTCCCGACCTCGATATTCTCCGTCAGTTTAGCTCTTCTTTGCATGCTGGTACGACTTGCCGTGGACCAGAATGCTTCTGCTTTGTGGTCGGATTTGGAAGCTCCCACTTACGTAGTCGTCAACAAAAAGGAGACAAATCCGTCGAAGGCTAGAGCTGGACCGACATGCAACTCCAGGATGTTGCATAAGAAACGGTGAGAAGCCCTTCGGCCTCGTAATCACCGCGACGGACAGGATGCTCAACCCATCCCCGCATTGCAATGGTGCAGCTCAGAGGGCCGCGTAAACTCGAAAACTGAAATATGCATCAGAGGAGAGGCGGGCTGGCGTCACGCATAATGATGAATGCATGGATTGCCGCGACGATGAAAAACTTCATAAGAAAAAAGAATATAAGGTGGCGCTCACCGAGGCGCCGAAGCCAAGACCGTGGGATAACAAACCCCGCTGCAAATAGCCAATATTTCGGAGGTTGGAAAGGAGAAGTCCGGCGTGCTGGGACTCGCAATGGCGATAAAATGGTACTGCAACAGTGGGTGTTTAGGCGTCAAGTCAAGCCTTGCTGCAAGTTCAGCTGTTCACTTTCTTCCTTTTTGGCAGCCGCGACCCTGACAGCGACCGTGACCGTTCCCTGGCTCCTGCATACAGTGGCGTCGAAATTCTTACACAATATCTCAAGGTGGTGCCTTCCTTGAATGTTCTTCCTTCCGTCAAAGTAGGCTTCATTTTTAATTACAGTCCCACATGGATTCTCAGACACAGCCCAGGAAATTGGGAAAGCGCCTGGCTTTGGCTTGTCAGATTGTCCGGTGCTATATGGATTCAAGTCTTGCATAATTGCTTCTCTCCCTTCAAATGTCAATCAAAGGCCGGCAAGGTGTCACCGGCTTTAATTGACACAGTTTTGTAGACACATGCGAATACAGCCCGGTAAGGCTTCTGTCTCATCATCAGCTAGTTACTGAAAAGCAAGGCAACATCGTGGCATGGCAAGTACAGTAGTGATAGTTCAGTGGACATTTTTGCCCAAGATGTTGAATGCGAAATAGCTTTTCCTGCTGAAATTGAGACCTGTCTAACTAATAACCAGCCTGAGCCCGTCCTCAACGCCATGGTGATGTGATACGTGCAGAGATTCCAGAGCATACGCCCATGCCCCCATCCCCTAAACCACCATCCAAACTCAAGGTTCGCCAATGATGGCGGATGCCGGCAGCTACAGCAAAACTTCTTCCGCTTCCCCAGAGTTGACGCGTCCCTCGGGGTCGACCACTCGTCTAGTCACTGAGTACGAATACCCGACCAATATTCCTCACACCCACCGTCTATAGCGTTTTCGTTGCCGTGTACTGCACGGAGAGTTGCCTAGATATTTGGAGGAAAAGATTGATTCCTCTGTTCGTGAGAAATACTAGGTAGAGTATCTTAGTGCATGCAGTACTGCCTTAGTATAAGCGGCTGTTTAGTCCTGAGGCTCTCGCGGTTCCCTGGGCTCTCTGTTTCCACCACCGCCTCCCCTTCCACCGCGGCCTCGCTTGCCGCCACCACCCCTCTGCGGTCCCTTCTCGTTGCTTCCCTCCGTCTTGCCCTCAGCATCCTTGTCGTTGCCCAAGACTGCGACTGCCAGCTTCTGACTGAGATCGATCTGGGTGCGGATCGTGTTGGCGAGGTACGACACCATGAGCACATCCTGGATGTGGTTGTTGAAGTCGCGCTCAATGTCTGCGGGGTCCACTTTGGGTGCGAGCGAAAGGGCGTTCATGAGATATTGGCCGAGAGCATGGTTAGGCTCTTCCTCCTCGTCGAGGACACCACCGACGTATTCTCCAACCCTCGTCAACATATCGATCTGGCTCTCCAGTGTTCTTCGCAGAGACTGGACGTCGCTGACGACGGGGGCGGTGCGTGATTCATCGTTGATTCCGCTGCTGATCATGTCGAGGCCGGCGCGATCCGTCTCGTTGGTGGATACTCGGCACGGGACCTCGATAAAGAAGCAAGTCTCGGCCGCGCGTTCTGCGCTGACAGCGACGTGGCTAGAGATATAACATGTCGGCTTGGGGGTTTGACCAGGGGTAGTCTCGAGGGTGAGGTGGACGGCAGGGTGAGGATGTGTTCCAGTTTCGGGAGAGGCGAAGAAGTTTTGAATGAGGGCGCTGAAGCTGTTCAGCTCAGCACTCGTAGTGTACCATCCCAGTAGATGTTCTCTCGGGCTGGCCTTAAGGGTCATTGCTAGAACTTGCTTCTGATAATCGACATCGACCTCGACCTGGTCCTCCGTCTCGGTGTGGGGAATAGCAAATGTTTGGGTGACGGTCACCTCGCCGCCGTCTTCGCTTCGAACGCCGATGAGTGCGCCAATGGCCCTAGAGGGTCCTAGGTGACGGCTTTTAGCATCGAGGATGCTCATAACAGCCTAAAGGAGAGAAAATAGTAGTCGGGTTAGCATAGTTTCGACACAGGTCGCATGACAAGTACCCTTCCAGCCAAACTACTCCAACCACGAGCCACGATGCACGCTACATACCTGCGGCTGGATTTTGACATTGAGCGGGGCAATGTTACTGTGCATCATCGGAGTCGGGGCCAAAGGCCTCGACATGTGGATGAAACCTTCAGGACCACGAGCCATGCTGGGCAGAGAATCAGGAGAGCGCTTTCGCAAAGATAAAGGTTTGAGGCGGCGACAATGGTCGAAGGTAGGATGTTGGAAGCTATTCCGGAACTGGTCTTGGCGCAGAGTGTTTGGTTCCGATTGCTTGCTGCTGGAGATTTTTCATGGTGGGGGTTGTGGGCACCAGCACGATAAGCCTGTTTTCACCTGTGGCAAAAGGCGATAATAGCCGATAAGCCCTACGATAAGTCAATTGTGGCGCAAATGTCTCCCGATCTGTGGCTAGAGCTGCAAGGCTACTGGAACTTTTTAACTTTTTTCTTGAGTGACATGCCGCCCTACCTTCTACTCCATGTCAGTGACTTTCCAAATTCTCCAGCTTAATTCCTTGCTACACATTCTTACCTCCGCCGGCCTATTTCTTGACCACTCCATCATCCTATATTATGGGCGCTCGGGGCAGGGCCCCTTCTCAAAAGGGCGGTCGCAGTGCCGCCTCTAGTCGTGGAAAGCAGAAGAGAAGCATGCCGCAAACTAAGTTCAGCGCGAAACGAATGGGCGATGAGGATCTGTAAGTCTCGAGGTTTGCCTTTGCTGGGAGGTATTATTGTTGGTGGAGATTGCTAACATACTACGCTAGCACTGACGAAAGCGAAGACGATGATGAAAGCGAACAGGACAGTTCCCACAGCGACGAGGAATCTGACGAAGACGAGGGATTGGGAGATGAGAAGCCGAAAACCCACTATTCCTTGCTCGTGGAAGCCATCAATAAGAAGACGAAGAGGAAAAGAGAAAACCCGCATATAGATTTTGGTGGCACGCGATCAGGCCTATCGCAAGCGACTAAGAGCCTCCGGCACAACATCGAAGAAGAACAAAGCCGTGCAGATAAGGCACAGAAGGCAAGGAGCGAAGAGCATACCGAGGAAAGTAAGCGCATAAAACGACCAAAACGTAATGATTCCCGTGCAAACGAAAAAGTAGATGCCATACGCAAGAACGACGAACACGAACCGGTCCTTAATGAAGCTTCCGGAGAACATTTCAACATCGGAGGCACGATTAACCCGGAAACTGTGCATACAAATCCGCTCGCCGTAAATCTTAGCAGGGACCCCAAGTTGATTAGCCACGTCTCTGCAGAGCTGGATGACGACGGCCGAGATTCCATGGAACGCGACATCTGGGAGGATACTAAAGCAAAGGAGGAAGACGAAACTGGAGACGATGTATCTGATGGTGGTGAGCTCGTTGAGGGTCTTCGTCAAGATCCATTCCACAACCATTATTCCGAACCAGATGAAAAAGATGTTGCCAAGAAAATACTAGCGATAAAAAACTCGAAGTGGGATATGGTGAGAGTTGCAACGAAGTTGTCGAAGAATGTTGTGGTAATGCCAGATGTGGACGGGAGCTCTGCTACTGCTAATATTTCTTTTCCGCCGCCGGTACTTGATGCTTCCACCCTGAATCTAAAGAAGCGGTTGCAGAACGGACTGGGAGATTCCTGGGAGGAAGGTTTCGACGAGGAAGAGCAATCGTTTGCATCGCTCCTCTTCAACTACCACGACATGCTATACTGCAAGCGCACCCACGTTAACGCTCCCAAGCTACGGAAGCTGCTGTGCCTACATGCGCTTAACCACTGCCTCAAGACCCGCGACCGAGTGCTGAAGAACAACGCAAAGGTCAGCGAAGCCAAAAAGCTGAAGGAGGAAGTTGATGACGAAGAAACTGAAGGTGACTTCCAAGACCAAGGTTTCACACGCCCCAAAGTGTTGTTCCTTCTTCCCACGAGAGAAGCCTGCGCAAGGACAGTTCACACCCTGATCCATCTGCTCGCCGGAATGGGGCAGGAGCACCGCAAACGCTTCGAAGAAGAATTCGTAGACAAGGAGCAAAAGTTCGGCCATGGCAGCGACAAACCGGCTAGCTTCCTCGATCTGTTCGGCGGAAACGACGACGACAATTTTCGCATCGGAATCAAGCTCACTCGCACGACGATAAAGTTGTATTCTAAATTCTATGCATCGGAGATTCTTCTTGCCTCCCCGCTTGGTCTGCGCATGGCCATGGAAGGGGATAAGAAGAAGGGAAAGGAACCTGATCACGAGTACCTCTCTTCCATCGAAGTGGTAGTTGTGGACCAGGCGGATGCGTTGCTGATGCAGAATTGGGAACACGTCGAGCACATCTTCAAGCACCTAAACCTCATGCCCGACAGCAAAAACGACTGGGAGATTGGCCGCGTGCGCCCTTGGTATCTGGAGGGGCAGGCACAGTATTACAGACAAACTGTGATTCTCTCGCAATTCCAGACGCCCGAGCTGGCCGAGCTGCAGAGGGTGCATTGTCTCAACTGGGAAGGGAAGGTCAAAGTTCTTCCCCCAAGTTACTCGGGGGAAATCACAAAGATTCCCGTCAAGCTGAGGCAGACTTTCACGCGGTTCGAGTCCAAGAACGTGGCTGGGGATCCGGATGCCAGGTTCAGGTATTTCTGCGCCACTGTTGTGCCCACCCTCGCTAGGAAGGGCAAGAAGAATACGGGGGGAGGAGGGACACTTCTTTTTGTGCCGTCGTACATTGATTTCGTACGGGTAAGGAATTACTTTGCTAATTCCTCCGCCGCCGCCAATGTTTCCTTCGGTAGTATCTCGGAATACACGGACGTCAGGGAGACGAGCAGAGCCATGTCGCATTTCAGAACGGGACGCTATAGCGTCCTCCTGTATACCGAGCGAGCGCATCACTTTAGGAGATCTGTTCTCAGAGGGGTGCAGAGGGTTGTTTTCTACGCGCCGCCTGATAATCCTGCTTTCTACGGGGAGGTGGTGGGGTTTCTCGCCAAGTCGAGACTGGATGGGACGCTGGATGTAGAGAGAGATGATGGGGGAGAAAAGGGGAGTGTGAGGGTTATTTTCTCAAGGTACGATGTCATGAAGCTGGAACGAGTCGTGGGGACGAGCAGGGTGGGGAGGATGGCTGGGGATAGGGGCGATGTTTTTGATTTCTTATAGATTTTAGAGTCGAGTGGCGGGGCTATGCTGGTAGCGGAGTAGTGCATTTTCAGGTCATCTTGCCGTCCTCGAGAATAGGAGGTCGTTTCATCGAAGGGTAAATCCTTTTGTGTCACACAAACACGGTTCTTTGGGGCCATGGCAAGCAATAATCATTCCCGTGAGGCGCTCGTGTGCAACTATCCCTGGGTATACGGTCAGTGACTGGGTGTGTGCCGCCTGCATGTGTTGGAAAGGGCAGCGCGACAAATGGGACGTCATTTGGCGACAATGATGTTAATGATGTAGTATATTTCCAATATAAATGGTGGAGACGTAAGCGAGAAGTAGGTAGTACAAACATGTATCCTGGAAAGGAGACAGAAAATGCAACGGTTGATACAAAATAGCCCATGTCGCAACTTTATCTCCCAGTGCTAACCTTAGCTTCAAAGCAATCTTTCCGTCGAGTACTCAACGCCTCTTCCAAACCTCTTCAATATCTTCCACTATCGATTTTCAACACAACAAAGAATGTACTAATGATGTGTCGTAACTACTTCAACCAGTGTACTTAAGAGCAAACAGACCCCTCTCGATAGAGTTGAGGATAATGACGCCGGAATCGAAGTACGGGTACACAGACCAAGAGCCGTAGAACTCCGCAGCCGGATTATCGTCATCCTCGGGGTAACAATCAAAGAAACCGACCTGCTCCATCGTGGAGGAATTGAGGGAGCTCACGTCTACGATGCGGAGACCGGAGCCGTAGTTGCTCTGGTAGCTGAGGCCGTTCACGACGTACTGGTTGTGATCGATGCTCTTGACGGGGGACTGGTAGACGCCAGTGAAGCTGGGGCTGGTGAGGTCGCTGATGTCCACAACGTAGGTGGTGGTGTGTTGGTTTGCGGCGGGGCCATTGGCGTCCATCTCGTCGAGCTCGTCGTCGAGGAGAAGAACCTTGAACTCGGAGTCGGCCACCCAGCCTTGATGGGTGTAGCTGGCGCCGTTGTAGCTCGTCTTGGACAGCTGGACGGGAGAACCCTTGTCCGTCACATCCACGATGGTGAGTGAGTCCTCGTTATAATTGAAGCAGATCTCGTGACCATTGAAGGAGGAGTCGACGCCGTTGTACACAACACACTGCGCGTCGTGGACATATCCGTCGGAGGAGACACAGCCCTTGTACTCGGGGCTGGCGGGGTCGGAGACGTCGATCATCCAGAGGCCACCACTGCAGCCGGCGCTGGAGGCAGTACCAACGACATAGATCATATCGGTCTCGGCGTTGGCGACGATGTTGTGGGAGGAGCCGAAGCTAGAGTACCACGCCGTGAGGTCGGAGCTGGTGGAGAAGGTCTTGGGTGAAAAGGTGCTGTCAACATCCGGCTTGACGTCCAGAAGCTTGTTGAGGTCGAAGATCTGCATGCCGTGGCCGGACGCTTCAGAGCCGATGTAGACGTAGTCTCCGATCACCTTGGCATCCCTCCAGATGGAGCTGACGGTCTGGGATGGGAGGCGGGCCACATAGTCCAGAGAACCGTCAGAGAGAACCTCGACAAAGGCGGTTCCATCAGTTTGTCCTACAATGGCAAACTCACGGCCCATGGAAGAGGTCCATCCCTATATATCAGGTAAGCCAACTGTTTCGTTGCAAGAATGCGTTGGTAGATATAGTTACCCAGAGATCGTTACCCTCCCTCGTGCTTGATCCCATGGAAGCATGAGAGATAAACCCCCACATGTCCACGTTCTCGCACTCGTACTCACCCGCCTTGCCGTTGGTACAGGTAGTGGTGACCTGGGTAGACGTGGCAGTGTCGATTCGTCCATTGGCACGCTGGACCTCACGGAACTTTTCCTTCTTATCCATCATGACACCCATGAGCTGACCGGTTCCGGCAGAGACGGAGCCGGCGAGCAGGGCTGCCGCAGTGGCAGATGCGCTGGCGACCTTCATTGTGAGTGCTAGTATTCCTCGGATAAGACTTGGTCAAGGGTGGTGATGAAGTTCCGATGCGACGAGAAGACGAGACGAGCGAGTGAGTGTCGGAGGGCAAATGGTCCAGGAATGAGAGATGAGATACGATGAGGCAGCGAGTATACTTATACTTGAGATAGGCCATAAGGAATCCCGAGGGTAGCCAGCACCGTTGCCCCAAAAAGGAATCTCCTTTCGTTTACAACACCTGGGTCAGGAGTGGCCAGTCAACTGTCCGACGATCGACATCCTATACCCTTGCTTGCCCTCCCATGGCTGGGGCTTGGAAGAGGCTTCGCAAGACATATAAGCTACGTAGATGGCGTATGTGGAACGAAGCCCGGTTCTGGTCACTGGTATACCGTCCGGACTGCATGGAATGTAACCCTTTCCGTGCATGGGTGCCAATTGCTCTACAGACCTTCCAGAAAGCTTTCTCCGTATGTAGTTCACCACATGCGCATGCATGGCAAATCCTAGTGCTTCTTATGACAGAAAGTCGTAGTCTTGGGTGTGACTTGCCAGTTCCGCTCATAGCATAGTTAGTTGTTGGTTTGGGGCGCTCAGGAAGGAAAATGACTGGATCAAACACCAGCGTCTAGCTGTGTGTGGGAGAAGCAAAAAATATCAAGGGCGAGTCAAAGCAACTATTGGTCCATGTTTTCCGAATTATTCTTCCTTCTGTCATTAGGAATCAGGGAAGCAAGACAGTTCAGATGTGTTGTCTCCGACGGACAAGGCGGCAATTCAATGACCTAAGTATATGGATTGTCAGTGCAACTTCATCTTGAACATGAGGATCAATGCCGTTCGGACTGCAAAAAATCAAAATGAAAGGCAAGGGCTGCGAATATTTCCAACCAGTGAAACGAGACAGAAAAACAACCTGGTCTGGGGTGCTGGGTGGAGACACACACGGGGGTGGCAACTGAACATAGGAGGTGGCTCTCTCCGCTGCTCTGTTTGGCTGGAGGCCAGGTTTAAGTCCTAGGCTTCCCGTGTCTCACTTGCTCTAGGGATGGGAGGAGAGAGGAAGAGGGGAATCTGGGAAGCCGTTGAATAGAGTAGGTGAAGAGATAGGTTAGGGGCCATTCCACGACGGTAGATACCTACAACAGATGAGCGATGAAGGATACTACTCGTCAGAGGTAGTAAATAACGGCTGTAGTTGTGGTTAAGCTTAGGTTCAATGTTGACCTTAAACAGTGGGTCGTCCCGCTCGTGTACCAGCGTGATTATCTCGATCGGGAATGAGAAAACGAATGGGAGGTTAGTGACGGGGTGGAGACTTGCAGCGATAAAGGCCGTCCACATGTGAATATCTCTGGCGTGTCGTGTCGTGTCGTGTTGCCCGTGTGTCTGTCCGGGGCCCTAACAGTTCTGCCGACGGCTGGCACCAGACGCATTTTCATACATAAGTGCCGATGATGGTTGAACTCACCAGTAGTAGGTGACAGACTGCAGAAGAAGAAGTCGAGGTTTGCATTCATTGGATGGAGGGGAACTGTAACCTGGGACTAAAGTTGAGACAGGGTGCTGCCTTCCGCCGCAGCATTGGATACCTGCTGTTCCTATCAAAGAAGGTACGGCCAAATCATCGATATTCCAGCGGGCATCCAGGTTGTTCATTATCAATGATCCTATGGACCGTTGCTCCCAATTTTCCCTCTCGAGTACCTTCTTCCTTAATGAGACGATGGCAGGTGCCCCTCGATCCTGAAAATCTTGGCCGTCGCCCAGCGTACAGTGTCGCGTTGCCCTCTACCACAGTAGCAAAAGAGCTCCCAGATACTAGAAGATATACCAGTTCCGTGATCTATTGAGTGATCGCTTAATGCCACATTCTCCATTTTTGTGTATTTCTACCCCCGTCTGGACATCTTTCATGAATCCTAATGATACATTCTCGAAAGTGAGGAACATCTGCTGAGCGCGATCACAACACTCCTCTGTCGCGGCAAGATCTTACCCATGTTACTCTAGATGCGGGATCTAGGTTTGAACCAACCATACTAGCCGTCAAAAACGAGGGATTCATCGGCACATTGCCTTTGACGATGAATTCGGGCTTCCATATTTCTCATTCCTTACCGGAAACCACATCAAGTTACTTTTGCCTGCGATATCACCTGCAAGGGCGGGAGGGGGAGGCTCAACGTAGGATCTTGGCCAACTACCGACCGCAAATTATCTGCAGCTCGCTATCCGTCCCAAGCCGCCCATCCCAAAGTACCGAGCAAGCCTGCGAGAAGGACTCTTTCAGATCTAGGAAATTCCCTGAGCAGGCCATCAACTTGCCAGATTAGCTGCCCAAAAGCACAAAAGTTCCCCACAAATCTACTGGGTTAACAACTGTCGACCTCCATCTAGAGGCGAGGGATGCCGCTGCGACCAAAACAAGCAAATGCAAGGAACCACCAATAGCGACGGATGTGACTGAATTATCATCCTCACTGGCCATGATCGAAAGGCCTAACTGGCTATCACCCAGCGGCACAGCAGGAAGGTATTCCAAGATCTCGTCAGTAGGCTTTGTTGGGCTCGCAGTAGCCTCGGCGCCATTCCCGCACTGCCACTGGCCATTCGCCGCTTAGACCAAGAAGTCTAAATCCTACCTTCCTATTTCTGCAGGAGGATGTATGCCGGCAGGGTCTCCCACGCCAGAACTGACGACGATCGTCGACATGCTGGAGCGGCGTCTCTGGCAGCAATATTCCACCACCAGATGCGATGTTACCATCACGAATGGGATTTTCTGTTATATTCCGCCTGGTGACCACGAAACAGCGTGGTGTGGTGTCCAAGCAATTCGTTATCCCTCCTCAACTGTCCTCCCGCGCCCTAACACCTTAGATGAAGGAATGGCGTACGACATGGCTTCTCACCGCATGGGCATATACGAGCTGCTCCGTCGAACTGCGTTAGGTAGCGTATAGTTGGCCTACAGAGCAAACCCGGACGCACCTGCCCGAATCTGCAAGTAATTGGAATAAATATCGTCGAAGGTATAGATGCTCGAGAGAACTCCTTCTAGCTGATGCCATTTTCGTTCCGAATTTAATAGAGACCGAACCGAACACAACCCAAGCCCTGTCATACTAGTAATTTCGGGTAGCACCAGCAGCTGCAAGTGACCGGATACATATTCTCAGGCTGCTAGATTCATCTGCAAAATTGACGCGTGCGGCTTAGCTACATGATATGTCGGTGCCTCTCACCTCTTTACCTGAGTCAGGCGACACATCAACGGTGGCTTGTTCCAGGTATTAAAAGCCTTGATTTGGCTCAAGTCTCCTGCAGGGTCCCAGACGTCTTGACCGTCGTCTAGATCTGACCTCTCGATGTCGAAATGCCATATCAAGCTTCCCAGAATCAACCGAAGCTCCAGGTAGCTCAGGTGCTTACCAATGCAGGCCCTTGGACCCAGACTGAATGGCTGGGAGGCATCCTTCTTATCGGCAGGGAACATATGGGCTTCAGGAATTATTTGGCCGAGGTACTCTCCAGAGGCGATCCACCTCTCGGGTAAGAACTCGTCAGGGCGGTAAAAATTTGAAGGAGAATGCGCAGCCGCCCAGCCGTACACGGAGACGGTAGTGCCACCAGGGAGGAACTCGCCCGCCACGGTATCGCCCCCAGCCGGGACGGTACGAGTGAGGCCAGTCGGGACGGGAGGGAAGATGCGAAGCGCCTCGTCGATACAGGCGTTCATATATTCGCATTCCTGGAGATCCAAAAAGTGCATTGACTCAGCTGTGGCAAAGCGAGAGCGGATTTCAGACGCCAAGCGGGCATATGCATGGGGGGTCCTCATGAGCCACATGAGCATGCCGGAGAGCAGGGAGGCGGTAGTTTCGGAGCCAGCGACGCTAAGTGATATCGATAGTGAGCATTCGAGCCAGTTTTTGGATGCCGGGGTTCTCAACCTACATAAATAGTGCCGAGTTGAGGATAATCTCGTCTTGACTGACGCCTCCCTTCTCGTTCTGGCGGAGGATATAGTACAGGAAGTCCCTGTGCTCGCGGCGAAGACCTTCCTTGATTCTCCTATATATCACGTCCATTGTTAGCACTGCGTCCGTTCTCCACCCAGGCTTTCACACGCATTCTCTCCTGGCCGAGGAAACCACTCACTTCAAGCACTTCTCCCTGCTCAGCTCCAAATGCCTGTATCTTTTTTCCTTCAAGGCCTTTGGTACAAACGACAGCAGTGCATTCTGCAACACGCTGCCCGTCTCGGCCATTCGCCTCGTTGCCTGTTCGTAGGCGCCCGCCTTGATGGTTTGGGTGATGAGATTGACCCAAGAGTGCATCTGGTTATCTCTCAGACAGCCAAACGGCTCGCCGAATGCCATGTCCCCAATTATGTCGAATGTGGTGTAGTTGAAATAATCGCACATATTCACCGGCCTCGCCGATTTGGAGAGTGACTTGAGGCGGTCGACGAACAGATCAACGTAGCCACGGATGATAGGTTCTTGCTCCAGAAGAGCCTTTTGGCTGAAGGCGTGGGCAAGTGTCCGACGTTGGCGGCTGTGATTGTTATCGTCGGCCATGGTCAGGGTGGTGCTTCCTGGAATATCCTGTACCGAGCCCACATGGATAGGGTCCTTGTGGAATTGCGGGTGCCCCTGGCGATGGCCATAGATGTCTCTCCAGCCCTCAGGATCGGTGAAAGCGAGCTCGTTCGGCATGAGACGGAGGACGGGGCCATACTTGAGGTGCAGCTGGTGGACGTCGAAGGGCCAACGACCGCGGAAAAGGCCCCATATGCTGTATACCGGACTGATCTTGGCAAGAAGAGGTCCCGGGTATCTGGCTAGAGGGTGGAAGTAGAGGTTGTAGATGACTGACCATAGGGCGTAGGCGAAGAGCTGTGAGGGCAATGAGTTGCTGCCTGTCTGGGTAGAATGGAGTGACTGCTACGGAGAAGACCTACCAACCCGCACCCAACCATGGCCCATTGCGCCAGGCTTGTGTTTTCGAGAACGGTGTCGATGGCACCCATGATCTTAGAGATAGCCTGGGTCCAAAGTTAAAACTAAGTGTTGTGTCCTCCCTCCAGATTGGGCTAAAGGGGTCTGTGGAAGATATATACCTCCAGGGAAGTGGTGATCGCCACCACAGCATCGACACCGCCTGTCCCCCCACGCTCCACATTCCATGATAGACCAACTGAGGGGAGCACAGAAGTCGATCCTATTCGAGACCTTTCCATGGGATATGCTTTTCCTACTGCCCCCCCCCCCCCTCCCCCCCCCCTCATCCATCGTCGTCCGTCTTATCCGTCATGGAATGTGGGGGGGGGGCATGCAAAAAAGGATATAAACACCCTTCGCCCTTCCCCGATTCCAGTCACAGGGACGCTCACAGGGTCATTGGATTTCCGCAACTTCTTGCTCTAATAAATGCAACTCCACCTCTCCATGCCCTATCTTGGGGCCCAAAAGACCTCACATCCCTACTATCTACATACCCCACAAGGTGTGACATGGCACTAGCGATGCAAGATGCATCTTCCCCAGATCCCAGAGAGATCTCGTCCCCCCCGGGCGGTATTGTTGGTGTTTCTGGGCCAGCGCAGAGACTTCTGGACCCGAGCGAGCCGGCTCCATGGGCGCTTCGATCTCTGGCGTCTCTTTCTTGAGGGTACAGGAGTCGTCGTACCCGGCACGCCGGACGTTGAAGTTGAGGCTCTCGATTCCCGGAGATGTGGTGGGGGGGGCCAAGTTGGCCTCCTATTGATAGTTAGGTTAGATATAGTAGCTGCGCTGCTCAATCCACATGTACATACACTAGCGGGACTGCTTTCCCGGGGAAGAAACGTACCGGTCGTGCGCACTTGGGGGTCAACCTCCGCTAGCACCGAGGCTGTTGTGGCCCTCGGGGCTTCAAGGTTGATGGTCGATGATGGGGGAAGGTTTTTTTTTTTTTTTTTTTTTTTTTTCCGTCTCATGGACAAGAATTCATGTTTGGATTCGAAAGGGACTCCATCACGATGACAGCAGATACCTCCCCCCCTCGGGGGAGGGGGACCATCTCCTCCACTACCCGTCATCTTATTAGCCCTATCACCCCGGGGGACACAGTCGCCGTATGATATGCTGGTCTCTATGCAGTAGCCCTTTCCGTACCCATCATTCTTTTCAAAAAAATTTTTTGGCACACTGGGCGGCAAAGCTGCTGCCGGACGCCACTCTCCTTCCTACAGTAATTTCCACAAGCACCCGCTGTTTAGAGGGGACAGCTATCGCTATGTATCGTTACGTATGTATATTGCTTCCACCCATATCGAAAGTCGCAGGGGAGACAACACCTTGAGAGTGGGCATTGGCGTGAGGTAGCTACATAGTTAGACGGCCCGTAACGTAGGTAGTTACACGCGGCAGCAGCAGCAGCAGCAGCAGCAAACTTGCATACGGAGCTGCGATGCGTGAGAGGAGGCACTGTAGATACTAGATACCAATGTCACAGCTCGCAGCACACATTTTGCCGCGCGCTCTCGTTGATTTTCTACATCCTCCCCGGCTGTAGCCAACGCCATGTACTGTGCATATGTACATAAAGTGCAAGTTATGTATCTGACTTTTGGATGGCTGGCGCTGCCAACTAGCTAGTTACCCGCCCCGCCTCGTCTCCGGGAAAGGAACGACGCTCGCAAAATCGCCTGGAGCGAAATGAAAGTGTGGGCGGCGGGGCGGCATTGCCGTTTCCTTCCACATCCTCCTGCCATGACGATTCTTGTTGCGAGAGGAGCCAATCTATTTGGGATTCCGGCCCGGTCTCCCACCCATTTGCGGCAAACCGTGCTTCCACAGTCGAAGCACTGAGCAGATCGCCGCCCAGCTTTTATATGCTACGCATTCTACTAGGTACGGTAGCTACCACGATAATGGCACGCGTGAGGCAAACCAGCATTCAAGGAGGTCTACGAGGGATTGGGCCGTGTATCAGATAAAAATGTGCCTACACATAAGTTAAGTCGTTCTTAGGGTTGGTGGATGTATTTTCGAACCGGGATGAATCTGGCATCGCAATCAGCGTCACGAAAAAACCATCTGTTTGTATTTGGAGTCCAATTGACGGGGATTTTGCCCCCCCCCCCCGAAAATTTACTTATTTACTGTAAAGAACCCCTTTTATCTTTGTTGGTATGATTCGCCTGGCCCGAATGACTACTAATTGAAAAGCAAGCAAATCTAGATCATGCGCTCCGCCGTGTGAAGGCCAAGATCTCGCTCCCTTAATTTTAACGCCAAACTTTCATGTCCATAGTGTTTGTTTGATCGGCCCTCTTCCGCCAGAAGAAGGGATCCTCCCATGAAAGCTAACCTCAGTACAAGGTGTGGGGCATCATGATCGAGAACTAGTCTTCGGCGGCCCAACCCGGAGTCCTAATCCCACCTCGAAAATCGCTTGATAAACCTCCGTAGTGGTCTACCCGTATGAGCGCTTTTTCTGCTGGTAGTGGCTCCGCAAGTTCCGGTTCTCTGACATCCGGCGTTCCCGGAACGATGAGGCGCCCTGACTGCCTGTGTTTTAGAGCCATTATCATCAGCCTCCACCGCATCATTTTCTCCGGTGCCAACCCGCACATCATCCACCCTGCCCCCGGTCGTGTATGTTGCCTAACAGTTGCCGGTAGTATGCATGCCGTGGAATCCGAGCGCGACGGGGAAGTCGCAAACAGCCCTCCCCGTCTCCGTCATGGTCTTCGCATCTAGGCAAACCAGATACGAGAACTTGTTGACGCCGTCGAGAACGATGCTCAGCAGTACTCCGTCGTCTTCGTCCCTCTCTTGATCGGGTAGTCCAGGGCGAGGCACGAATATGGCTTCTCCGGGCGTGTGCGCCTGCTCCGTGTTCCAGAACTTGACTTCCTTGGTCTCGAGGTCGATTTTGGAGATGGTATCAACTAGGGTGCTATACCCGCGGTTACACATGGCGTACATGTACCTATGGCGCTTGGTGTGGTATGCGGGGTTGATGGTGGGCATTTCGCCTATATGTGGTGAGGGGATCGTGAACATCACCTCTGGTCGCTGCACCGGTAGGCTGTTAGTTGACGGTGTGAGCATGGGACGTGTCGACCGGATTTGTTGTGCCGATAGGGTGTCCGAGTTCGACACGCGGAAACGGAACCGCTTCAGCGAGGCGTGCCCCTTGGTGTGGTGGGTTGGAACTCCCCAGAACTTGGCGGCTGCTCCGTCTTGGTTTGTGAGAACGTCATAGTAGAGACTATCTATGACGTCCAGGTTATCGTAGTGGATCATATCGCAGAAGAGGTCTAACGGTGAGCTCTTCTGCCCACCCTTTGCATAGGGAACGGACTCCTCGAAGGAGTTCACGGAATGGAAGAAGAATCCCGGGTCCGTCTCGTACCTCGCCACCACTCCTCGGCCGTGGTGTCGGTCGACGATAAACCATTTCATCTTCTTATCTTGTGTAAAGGGTTCGAGTGAGCCGACCACATTCTTCTCCCAGACGATCTTCATGCCATTCCAGCCTATGTGTGCGCTCGTGCAGCACAGAATGACGAAACTGGGAGACAGAAAGAATGAGTGGTTGTATGTTGGTGGAAGACTTGACAGTGAGATGGCTGCCAAGATCTCTGTCTCTCCCGTCGTGGCGCTAACCTTGAACACCCGGTAACATGAGTGCCGGCCCATAGACAAGTTGAAGTTGAACATGTCGCCGGTCTCTGGGTCACGCTGGGCATGGGCGCATGATATAGGTCCCTTCAGGTCTGGATGCAACTTTTCTTGTGTCGCGAAGCCAATTGGTTCAAGGGTCTCTGGGTCCATCTCCTTCAGACAGTTTGTGTCCGTCGTGAGCCATGTGTTTTTGATCTTGACTCGGTGTTCCGAGGTAGCCTCGATCTTGGGTGGGGCGGCTGATGGTAGGCCCGGCACGTCTCCGAGCACCACAACACAGATGTTATCGGCCGCAGTGTGCCTCCGTGGTGTCGCCATCTGGTAGACGCTCATGACCTTTGAAAACAAGCCCACACAAGGGTCCCTCTTCTGACCGAAAGAGAAGAACCCCTTATCTCCGGCCTTCTTGATGTTGTCAATCATCTCCTCGGACTGACGTCGCGAGGAATACATGACTCTAACATTGCCATCCTCGCCAACGACGATGTCGAACTTGTGGCTATGAGCGAAGCCGTCGAACCAGTGGCTGACTTTGAACACTCCCTTAGGCGTTCCCGCCACTGTCCTTGTTCCTGGTCCTGTTCGGTATAGACTACCTTCTGTCCATACTGGAATGGTACCCTGTACTGGTAGCTCGATGGGTCCTCGTATCTCGTCTAGGTCGGCAAACTATATATGAAGGAATAAGCAAGAACTCGAACTGCTCAAGCAAGCGATAATGCGGTATGAACGAAAATAGAAGTGAAAGAACTTGGACACTTACGCCCGCCGCGTTAGGCCAGTTCGTAAATGTGAGCGCCTTGACTCTCTGGACGAGTTGGTCATGGTCCTCCATAGCTTGCTCACCAGTCCTTACGATGGGCTGGCGAGGCTTGCCTCCAGAATGGCCGTTAGTGGTCGCACTCATGGCTGTAGTAGAGGTATGCGATTATTGTCGTTTTCTTCTCGGTATTCCTTGTGTCTTCGGTCATGGGCACAGGTAGTGAGGTCGTTGGTACGGGTAGGTTGGAGGGTTTGAGGGGGCGGAAGACGTGGTTATGAACTCATACGCGGCTGCCGTGATCCCGTAATATGCTGCGCACTGTAAGAAGTGTGATTGGTGTCTGTGGTGGTTAAATAGGGCTCAAGGACCGCGGGCGTGTGTAAGAAAGGTGTGTGGCTCTAGAGGGTGGGTGAGAAGGTTGAGTGGAGAGAGGGCGAGGAAGAACAGATTCAGTCCTCTAGTGTTCGGTTTTAATGCCCCTACAGTTCGCCCGGAGTGAAAAGAAGGCTTGAGGGTCCAGGTGGGCTGATGCCAACTTTCACAGGGTAGGTGCGAGCCCTAGGAGTATGAGGTGAATATGTATGACAAGCTCGGAAGCTACGACCTTCACATACACTGGCACCACGCAGGTAATATCCCGGCAGGCGCTTCCAGGTCACACGTGCAGTTTCTCTTTCTGTCCTCACGCAGGAGATATCGGGACTCTTTGGTTGGCTCGTGGTTGTCTTGCCATCGTCGTCATGGATCGAGATGCCACGCTTTACAGTCTTGCAACTCTCCTGAGAAACTCTCCAGAGCAACTCCCTCCTGTCAGATCTGCAACAATCGAAGAGGAAAGGCTGTCGTCATTCAAGATTAGACATGTTGCCTCTCTGACTCCCGTGGCATGTGTTGCTTGTGTTCGTGTAGGTGAGATGTGAAGCAGTCCCTCCTCTGTTATTATTGAGTTTGAATGGGGTGTGCGAACAATCGGGAGGATTGCTCACTTGGATGTTGCGTGTTGGGCCGCAGGTAGGCAACACATTCAGCTCCCTTCAATATTCGAGATGTGGAACGACTGGCTGATGCAAAGTTTGTGTATATGTGCGACTTGGTTGGGGGCCGCTCTGAGTTGATAAGTAGCAACAACCAATATAGCCGCAGTGGTTGCTATTCCGGATTGTTTGGTTGTAGATGAAAACCACAGCAAGTGGAACAGGATGTAATAAGAGTCGGGTCTTGCATCCGCACGTCACGCCCATGAATAATAGCGTTCCCTCCCTGTCGCTTGTCCAGATAGCAATTGCAGGGCTATGGGCTAGCTCATCTGATAACCAGGTTCACCAACAGGGACAAGTTTTTTTTTTGGAACCATCAGAAATCCAACTGCTACCCTTGTTACACGACAAAGCATGATGCATCCTCGCAAGCAGAGGTCAAGCGATTGGGCAACTCTTGCTCTAGCCGGAATGCGGCTTTCCTGCAGCAAGCTGGCACAATCTCAACTTTAAAACATCTCCGAGGCGGCACGGATCGATTTCCCTATTTTTGCAAATGCACAGAGGCGCTGATGAGTGCGGATACCAACGTGGTGCAAAGGGGACTAGACTCTGGGGGGGTCCAGACAAAATGTATGAAACCTAGGGATTGAAAGATGCCGTCCCGGCTATGCTGTGTCTCCATTGGCTGGACTCTGTGCATATAGTGCAGTTGGATCTCGGTTGGGGAGCTTGGGCATTGGTCCATTCTTCAACGCCCTAGGGCCTTAGAGCTGGAGGGGTATATCAAAGCGCACTATTAGCCTTGGTTGTTCGTGCTGTGTCCTCTGCATGCATGCATGGAATGTCCCACGAAAAGAAAGAAAGACGAGGGCGTCTGAATGAATGGACAGGTTCTGTAGGTATGTTAAGCTGGGGGATAAAAAAAAGGAAGAACCTGTCGGGGAGCCTTGTGGTTGCGTGCAATTAAGAATTAATCTATATCTGTAGCGGTTGGCTGCATCTTGTTCCGGGCTGCAGAAGCGTGCAGCCAACGCCTCATTGACCCATGTCTGCAGCCTCTGACGCTCGGATCCGTCGGTGAATTATGTGCCGCAGCGGAGCCCCGTGCCCCGAGCTCACCGGCGATTCGGATCCGACCCGGGAGCGGACCTGTGTCGGTCGGCGCGGGGTATCGAAGATGACTCATTCCAATTCTGAGTGCCGCACGCACTGCTTGCCTACATAGTATGCTCCGCTCAGCTCAACCATTAGCGTCGCATCCCTCATTTTAGGTGATCTAAAAATACCCTCGAGCTAAGGTCCTGTACTGCATCTCGATGGAGATTTCGAAGTTGAGAAAATGGGGAATACCTTCACCTCATCAAGCTTTTCACATTCTTTGCTTTAGACTGTAATCCGTAGCACCAAGCTGTACCCGTTCCACTCGAGCCGTGCTCAGCACGCCTCCAACATGTCAGCGAACGATACCAACTCGAACCTGTCCCTCTGGGGCTTCGGAGAACCCCACTCCTGCCGGGTCTGCGAGGACATCGCCATCCCCTGGGCGCCAGACACGATGTCATCCAGGAGAGTGAAGCAGCTGACGATGAAAGAAGTCTTAGAGGGCGCAAAGGCAAAATGCGCTTTCTGTCTCTTCCTCGCCGGAACCTCTGCGGACGGCACCGTTGAGCTGCAGGACGGCGTTGACGAGGACCAGGAATTTTTCTACGACATCCAAACAACACTGGACAACGCCGCTGATGTTCAATGGGTGCACTACCGCACGATGATCAAAATGGGGGGCAGTTCCATCACTAGTAAAGCGCAAGGCTGGCTCAGTCTCGTTGCAGAAGAGGGTATGATACCTTCCCGAATCGGCCTCATCACGACGTCCGGAGGTACTAAATTGGTCAGAGCTAATAAGTCAGTGTAAAGACGACCCAGCGGCCACCAAAGTGTCTGCGCGTCCTTTCGTCCAGGACCCATCGGGGGAAGAGACCCTTACCTTTCTCAAGGAACGTCTTCAGAATTGTCTAGAGAACCATGAAGAATGCTGCGAGCGTCCGGAGGGGTTGCGGCCTCCTCCGCGCCTTCTTGAGATTCCAGACGATCTTGAGAACCAGCCGATTCAACTGAAAGTTATTGACGAAGGGGATGCAGAAGAGGACATCTCATATGTGGCACTTTCATACCGCTGGGGAGGCGAGCAGCCCATGAAAACCACGTCAGAGAACTTGGAAGAGAGAGTTGAGAGTGGCCTCCCGCTCTCGTCATTGCCTCGAACCTTCCAGGATGCCATAACCCTTACTTCTAATCTTGGCCTCAAGTATCTCTGGATCGATAGCATGTGCATGGTTTCAGACAACATCCCGGACATAGAAAAGCATTATGCCAATATCAGTCACATTTACCAGGGTGCAACTATGGTTCTCTCCGCCAGCAGGGCTGCAAATGTCTCTGACGGCTTCCTCAAGCCTAGAACTGCCCCGACGTGGCACAAGTCTGTGTTCAGGTTTCCATTCCACGCTCTAGACGGTACAATAGGATCGGTGCTGGCCATTGGTAACCTGGAACGCACCTCTGGAGTGTTGGCCACCCCAGAGGAGCCCGTGGCCAGCCGGGCATGGTGTCTCCAGGAATACCTCCTCTCCCAGCGCTTCTTGTCCGTTGGGCAGCGCACAACCATGTTCAAATGCCTTGAAGAAGAGCACTTTGATGGCGCCGAGGGGCTGTGTTACTCGCACACGGGACTCGGACCCGACACTCTAGAGCCGTCCAACATCTTGTACGGCGAGGTCCCGTCCATCTCCGACATGGAGGAGTGGTTTAAATACGTCGTCGCCCCGTACTCTGGCCGCGATCATACCGTAAATCTGGACAAGCTGGTGGCCATAGGTGGAGTTGCGGAAGACTTCTCTCGACGACCGGGATTGGACGGGGTACCGTACGCGGCGGGTCTCTGGTTACACGCGCCTACATTTCCACTGCAGATGCTGTGGTGGCCGAAAGAGGAAGAGAACGGGAGCGCGCAGCTGTACGCTTCCACACAGTATCGTGCGCCGAGCTGGAGCTGGGCTTCCATCGACGGCCCCGTGCAGTTCAGCCCCATCACGGAAGACTTGATGGAGCTCGTTTCGCCCTCCTTCAAGTTGAAGGGGACAAGTGGCAGTCCCGTGGTTCCCGAGTGGAAATTCGGCCCCCTTCGAAGCGGCCGGCTGCACATAGAAGGAAAAGTGATGACAGTCAAGGTGACTCCGGACGGAAAGCACCTCGTCCACCCCAACTTTCCCCACGCGGCCAATGTGGGGAGAATCCGGCCGGATACGCTAGGCCTGCAGACGGACTGGGAGTTGGAGTGTCTCGAGCTAATCGGGTACAAAGAGTGGACGGTGGATGTCCCGGGCGAAGGAGAACAGCTCCGCTATCAGCCTCCGCAGGGGGTCATTCTGCTGCGTCTGAGGAACATTTCAGATGACTTTTACTGCCGGTTCGGGACATATGTTCTCGTCAAGCGTTCGGACGAAGACGATGTCGCCAAGAGGTGGTTCGAAAGCGCTGAGGTGAGAAGCTTGATAATTGGGTGAGATTTGGCGATGGCTGGGGGACAAAGCATGCTGTAGGTGGTAGGTACAGTACATCGGCCACAACGGGAACATATAACATTGCGGGGGTGGTTTTACCCGTTGCATTGCTATTGTGCTTGTCAATATATTTTCAATATCTGGAGCGTAGATGCAAACTTGCTACATTACATGAGGATTGGTAAGTGGTGATCTTGTCACTAGTTAGTGTCCCAGAACATTCCGCGATGCCTCGGACGTTTACGTGTCGGGCTTCTGGGGAGAGGAATAATCCCACTGGTGTCGTGCAAAACTCGGCATCGGCAGTGCTAGGCGGTCAAGCTGCAGGGGCCTTGGAAGGTGTTCGGCATTTGTACTAGAACATGAGCAGCCAAGCCCGGCTGACTCAGCGAGAACCCTCCAGAATTTCTAACAAACAACGTATCATTCGTCGAGAATGTCACTCCCTGCGGGGCATTTTACCGTATTTGGCAAGAGCTGCTCGACGCCCACGACCTGACAGAGGAGCTGTACTATGTACGTACCTCGAGGCGTGCTCCGAATCCAACCGAGGACGGTGGCCGTGCGCCATGAACTGGAACAATTGCAAGGAAAAGGAAAAAAAAGAAATGTTTTTCCCCGCCACCGTCACTTCGCGCAGTTTTGCGCTGCTTCTCCGGTTCACTTTCGTTCCAGGCTTTAAGGGAGATTGAAACCTTTTTCTTTGCCTCTTCGAACGGCTTTTGGGATTTTGGGGGTTTGTTTCCTTCCTCATTTTCACCGTATTTCTACTTCTTCGCTTTTCTGTCCCCTGGTGTATCTCAATTCCTGGCTGCTTGCTCCAACTGTCTTGTTTGCGCCTTGTCATTGAATTGCCCCTCCACCCATTGGCCAACGAAGTCCACGAGACCATAACCCATTGTCGTCACACTAGCTCCATAATCTAATTGTCGAGAGCACCTAATTGCTCAGACAAGAACAAGAACCACCAATATGTCTTTTTCAAATCTCCTCCAGGACATGGCGATCCGTGAGCGCCGACAGCAGGGCCCTGCCACTTCCTCCATCTCCCTGGCTTCCACTGCCGATGATCGATCCACAATCTCCCGTGCAAGGTCATATGCCAGCACGGCGGCAACCAGCGTGAGCATTTCGGGAGACATATCCAGCCAACTCCATGGAGGATATCACCACCCCCTGGCTCGCTCATGGCAAGCCGAGAGGCAATTGACCAAGGTAAGTCTCTTTGCCTCAACCACCACAAAGACGGAAAAGGTTTGCTGACTTACCTTGATATTCTCTAGTCAATGCTCATCTACCCCGTCTTCATCTCTGACCTGGAAGACGAGGAATCACTCATCCCCTCCCTCCCCGGCCAGTACCGCTACGGCCTCAACAAGTTCATCCCCTTTCTCGAGACCCTCGTCCGCAAGGGCCTCCGCTCTGTCATGCTCTTCGGCGTGCCCATGGCCCCCGGAGCTAAGGACGCCCTCGGAACTGCCGCCGACGACCCCAAAGGTCCCGTCATCAGCGCGATTCGCCTAATACGCCAGCGCTTTCCCTCCCTCTTCATCTGCACTGACGTCTGCCTCTGCGAGTACACCAACCACGGCCACTGCGGTATCCTCCGTGATGACGGATCCCTCAACAACCAGCTCTCCGTCGACCGCATCTCCGACGTGGCCATTGCCTACGCCCAAGCCGGCGCTCACTGCGTCGCTCCATCGGACATGAACGATGGTCGCATCCGCGCCATCAAGCTCAAGCTGATTGAGGAAGGGATGGCCCATAGAACAGTGCTCATGTCGTATGCGGCGAAGTTCAGCGGTTGCTTGTACGGACCCTTCCGTGATGCAGCGGGATCCGTCCCCAGCTTTGGCGACCGCAAGTGCTACCAGCTTCCCCCCGGAGGTAGGGGCCTCGCTCGTCGCGCCATCGTGCGCGATATTGGCGAGGGCGCCGACATCATCATGGTCAAGCCTGCCAGCCAGTACCTCGATATTATCAGTGACGCCAAGGAGCTGGGCAAGGACCTGCCCGTGGCGGCGTACCAGGTCAGCGGCGAGTTTGCCATGATTCATGCTGGAGCCAAGGCGGGAGTGTTCGACCTCAAGACCATGGCTTTCGAGTCGACGGAGGGGATCCTGAGGGCAGGCGCGACGATAGTTATTACCTATTTCGCTCCCGAGTTCCTAGACTGGCTCGATAACTAGGCTGGTACCTGGGGACGAATGAAAAGAAAGAAACTAATGACCAGCTTCTGGGTGGATTTTTCGTGTCTTGAGAACGAAAAACATGTTGGAAGGTTTTGTCAGGGGCCGGCGTTTAGCGGGAATTGGGCATACACCGCCACCACGGCAAAAGCCGTGGGGTTGCAAATGACACACAATCGTTGTGCTTTGCACTTTTATACCTACATATCATATACACATACTAGACAGAGATCAAATAAGAGAAACTTACTGGTCGCTTCATCACCTACGTCTCCAACTTGATTGTGTGCCTACCCGTGCCGAACAAATGCATACATTAGCCGCACCATCGTTTGAATGCGCCGTTGTTTGAGTTTGCAGCTTTTACGAGTACAACATGGCATACTATATAACCTTGAGTAGGTCGATTTGTCGATTCCTATTGATACAGAGAATTGGAAGTTCGTTCGCTATGCATTAAATTCAGGTTGTAATCTAATTTTATTGTTTACTTTATCATTATTTGCAACGGAGACCACTGAAGCACGGCATGCTCTCGACAAAGCAAGCCACTCTGCGGACGTAGAACAGGGCAAATAGAACAGAATATATCTTTAGGAAGATAGATGCAGCGGTATTCGGCACACAAGGAGATATGTGCTGTAGCTCCAGGAACGCTGCCTGCCAAGCCTCTAGTTAGTAGGGGGCTAGAGGGAGGGACTTTGTTTTGCGCTTGCCGCCTCCGATCTCTCTCCTGCAGGCTCCGGTGGACTTCGGGGCATTGGCTCCGCACCAGTGCTCTCCCCGGGCAGGTTGCGGTGAGCATCGACTTCCTCGGCCGTTATAAGTAGAGAATGCTTCGTAGCAATTCATCCACCGTGCGGGACGTCACCAATGGGCTTGCCCGTCTTTTTCCCTCTTCTTCTTCTTCTTCTTCTTCTCGTAGTCGGGTTCCTCACGGACAGAGACTTTGTTGAAGGCTGGGGGGGGACACATCCAGTTTGGCATAGGTTTTCCCCTCGCTGTAACTAAGAGTGTTTTCTTTTTTTTTCTTCCTTTCTCGATAGTATAGGCTTGGAGGGATGCGGTAAGATATTAAAACACGATAGAGAGATTTATTACGTAGAGCATAGCTACTCGCTCAGGGTTACCAGATTTCTCCGGCTTATTTTATTTTTATTTTTATCTCTATTACATGATAAATAATTCATTTCATGTTTTCGTCTAGATGTAGACCTATTACTAGGCTCAGCCTTGTGAACACCACTTTGGTAGTACTTTTGGAGTTGAAAAGGTTCTGGTGTATCGGTCGGGAAGCAAGAATAAGAGCTGGTCAGCTTTAGCATTGATTATAGCAGCAGGTATCAAGTGGCAGGTATGTAGTTACTTAAGGCCACCGCCAGGGTATGGCTCTTGTTGTGTATATATATGGAACAGTGACCGTCCCCTATATTTCATAGTAGTAATTATACAGGCCTCAAAATATAGAAGGCTGATATTGGGATGGTTTTTTTTTTGAGTGGCTTCGTTGCCATTCCAGCTCAGCAGCCCGTTTAGCATTTCTTGGCTTCCTGGGTGTTCACCCTGCGGCTTCCCTTATAACCCAGAACCTCCTGAGCACCCCAATACCGTCCTCCTCACCTCTCCGTTTGCTAGAGACTTAGAACGAAGCCCTTGTAGCATGGATGTCCTTCCTCCTCTTCTTGCCGTGAGAGGCATCGAGAATGGTATCAAACTGATCCTTGCTTCCCCTTTTCGCCTTCGGCCTCATGCCAAACTCTCTCTTATTGTTGTGGTTATTCTTCTTGTTCTTACCCATCATCTTGTCCCATGCTCCACCACCACCACCTCCTCCAAAAGCTTTCCCACCGTCCTTATTTTGCAGCCGCTTCTGGGATCTTTTCTGGTCGTGCATCTCGGCCTCCATTCGTTCTAGCTCGTTCATGCCCCCTCCGCCTTGCTGTTGTTCTTCCCAGTATTGGTTCTGGGCGCTGCGAGGTCTGGATTGGGGTTGTCCTCGTTCTTGGAACTGGTCGCGGGGACTTTGTATTTGCCGTTGCTCTGAATGTCCTTCTCCCTGGCTCCTTCCACCTACGACAGGATGCGACTCATGTTGCCCCTCGTCCTCCTCCACATCCTCGAATCCTTCATCGTCCATCCCGCCCTCGTACTCCGGTTCCTCCGGCTCGTACCCATCGGTTTCCCACAAAGCTACTTTCATATCTTCGAATTTCCGAACCAGGTCTTCGAACTCTTCCTCCCCATTCTTACGTCCCTGGGTTACTTTCTTCTTGTTTAAAAGCGTGAGATCAGTGTGCGGGTTCCCTATTTGACGGTCGCGAGCCACTGTTGCGGCAGTGATGTGGAAACGCATGTCACGTTTCCCGTCGACTAGTTCGAGGATCGCGGATTTGCCCTGGTCGATGGGGTCTTTCGGCTCGGTTATTAGGATGCGGGTGTACCCTCCTGCGCGGGATTTGTAGCGTTCGCGGATGGGACCCCAGAGTTTGGGGAGGAGGAGGTGGGGGGTCTGTTATTAATTGAATCGCTGTGTTAGTACAATGTTTCTGCATCAGGCATACGAGTTCAACTTGGTGAACTCCGGATTTAGTGCAACTTACGTATAATATTCCCTGAGCCTGCCTCTTCGCGGTCGTTGTGCCCCTCTTTGCGAGGGTGATCAGCTTCTCCGCGAACCGTTGGGCTTCTTTCGCTTTGGCATAGGTCGTGTGAATGCTTTCCTTCGCGATGAGAGAGGTTGTCAAGTTGCGCAGCAGTGCCTGTCTGTGGGCGCTGTTACGCGACAGATGACGGTATTTCACCTTTCCGCCCGCCATTTCGACGACGGGTTCCGGGTGAGTGTTGGGTGGGAGAGTCAGTCGTCGCCCTTGCGCGGTGGTGATGGTTGACGGGAGTGGTGGGGTCTATATGAGCGGATGCCCACTTCGTCCTTTAGCTCGCCGGTTGGGTGATGGTCAGGAAGACGGAACACCAAGAAGAATAAAGCCGATCGTGGCGAGGTCAATTGGGTCGGTCTAGGCACAAAAATACAATCGAAACGGGCATAGAGGTGGATTACTGTCGTCGTTGTGTCCGGCTTGAATTCTCACTTCCTCCACTCAACGCGGTAGCTCCAGCGAAAAAAAAAAACTAGAAAAAGCTCGTTGCATCACCGAATTCTCAATGCCGCCGGCTGTGGTGGGGCAGCACAACAAGAACGGAATCGGCGAATTGAATCCCCGGCCAGTACTGTCTTAGTACAATTGAGCCAATCAGAGACAGGTACAATCCATGACGTTCTTGTGCACGGGAACTATGCAGGAAGCGACCGGCAGCAACCGGTACAGCTGAATTGAATTTCGGGGTTTTCGATCGCATGGTTTGAACCAGCTTACCTGTTTTCGCTTTCTTGAACAAACAAACTCGACTCTGATCGACGCTGACGTCTCAACATGAATGCCATAAAGGCCAATTGAGCTTGCTAGTCGCTCCTTGGGCCACAAAAACATCCTTGCTTCGATAACCCGACCCGACGCTCATTTTCAGAGACCACATCCAAGCAGTGTCGTCCCAGGCATAGAGCTTGAAAAAATCCCGCCGCCGAGACGGCGAAGATCGCAAAGATGGGGTTCACAACGGGATTCGTACGTTCCACCTTTCTCTCACGCTATGTTCCAGGCTCTAGTTGTATATACCTTAGGCGGCCCTTTTCGAGCTCTAATGGCTAACGATCTCGAATCTAGACCGGCGGCATAACCCTAACACTCTCCCTCGCCTACCTCTTCACACACACACACCAAACCAGCCGGATAGCTCAATCCAACATCCTCCGCTCCTCGACCCACGCCCTCAACACAGCGCTCACACCTATCCCACTGCCGCCCCCGCCAAGGAGGGAAGAAGTCGCCGCCATCGAACGGGCAACCATCTCGGAACGCTTCAAGGACTGGTGGAACGGCGAGATAGAGGGGGCCGTACGAAGTCTTCAGAAAACCGACTGGGCGGGCGTGAGGGATGGTGCGGAGGCGACCATCATGAAGTTCGTCCACGGCCAGGACTGGAATCCCGAGTTCAGTCCCGAGGCCTGGGCTCAGGCTGCGAAGGCGAGGATGCAGCAGTTGGGGAAGGATATTGGCAAGGACGCTGAGAGCGCGGAGGCAAATGCTAGGGAATCAGTGGACAAGACACAACATAACATTGCCGAGCAGGCGAGGTCCGCTTATGACAGCGCGAAGGCGAAGGCGGGAGAGTTTGCGGACCATGCGAGGGAAGGACTGGAGAACGCCAAGCACAAGGTGGAGCATGCGACAGCGACAGCAAAGGCCAAGGTGCACATGGCTGAGGAGAAATGGGATTCCAAGGCCGACCAGAAGATCTTGCACATGAGCGACGTAGAGAAGGCATTGCAACAGAGGTACGATCCCAAGACGAAGGAGCAAGTGATGGACAAGAGCGTGGAGGAAGCGCTCGAGGAGAGGTACAAGCCCATAGATCAGAAGGATCATACTCAGCTGAAGGGCATATAGAATTGAGGGAAGAGAGGCAGGGAGCAAGATGGGACAAAGATACACAACCATGAGTTTTCTACCGGACTTTTCTATCGAAATAAATTCTGTGTATAAATTTCCCTCAGTCAGCAACAGCGGTTTTCACGGATCGCCAGTATGATCAGGCATTTGGTTTCATCCTTCTTGTGTATTTTTAGATCAACGATAGATGGCAAGCCCCAAAATTCCCGACAATGAGATGCGAAGAAACAGATGAATGATACCACCAATGCAGGAAGCAATGCAAAATATGATATATCTAGGTGACCGAGAACCCTAAACCAAAAGCCAGCGTACGGACACTCATCTAAGTGTCGAGACCTCTAATCCTTCGCCCTACACACATTCTCAACCCATCTCGCAAACTTAACACATGGCTGATCGACCCCCCTCGCGAACACATCCGCCGCCCATAGCATCGCTGGTACCGTTACGAAGCTGGCAATCCCAAACCCAAGCTCGAAGCTATACCCTCCCGTGCCCGTGATCCCCCACGCCCATCTTTCGGCCGTGTAACCAATGGTATGAATGACGGGGCCATGCACGAGATAGATGGCATAGCTGATCTTCCCCATGTACTGCGGGATGGGGTGTTCGAAGGCCCGCCTCCAACCGGGGACTCGAGAGACGCAGGCAACGAATAGAATCGAGCCGATGCATTGCCAGAAGCGGTACTTGTCGCCGAACCATTCGGGGATGAGAGAGGAGAGCCAGACCCAGCCGGGAGTGATGTGGAAAAATTGGTCTGGCTGTCCCATCAGGTAGAGGGCGGGTATGGAGAGGACAAGCCAGGCGAGTCTATGCACTCTCCCTTCCACTGTTTTTGACGGCTTGCTGAAATATGGCAGCGTTGGCGTTTCGTGCTCCGTAGTTGACTTTGCCGAAGCTCGAATCAGGTCCAGCTCGGCCAATATCAGACCTGCGAGGAATAAAACCATTTCCCACTTGTCCCACAAATAGCTAAACAGAGTCGCCACGAGTACCGCCGTCATCCTCGCCAAATTCGAAAGGTGGCTCGTGCCGACGAGTATGACGAAGATTGTCATCGAAGCTCTGAATTCGACTGGAATCGTCCACAAATGCACGTCGTAGAGGGTGCTTCCCGCAAATCTTTTCCAAGACCAGACATGCAGGAAGTTGAACATGGAGTGTAACCAGTCCTTGATTTGCGCCCCTGTTGTCGACATTCGAACGGGGTGATGCTCGACAACGTTACGAATGAACTTCTTGTCGCCAGCAAAGCCGCGATTGACTTCGTAGGCCCCCATCCTGAGAAGGATCACAACCATGAAAGTCGATATAGCGGTGGGAAGATATAATCGCAAGACACGCCGGAACACCATGCTTCCCACTACTCCCCCAACTTCTCCCCTTTTCCCAGGCGTCCGCATCAACCTCAACGCCTTCAGGCTGAGTGCATAGCCAGAGACCACGAAGAATATACAGACCATCGGTGGCCCAGAGTATATCAGTCGAATGAATGGTAGTGTGAGAAGACTTGTTTGTGTTTTGTTGTTCTCGGGGTTTACCACTCCATATCCCTCGGTTATTACGAACGAAGTGTAAAGATAGTGGCACATGAAAACAAAGAATGCTGCCATTCCACGCATTCCATCCAGGTAGGCTGTCGGTGCTAAACGGCCGTTTGAGGAAGCGACCCTACTCGGGCACGATAGCCGGCTGGTGAAAGGGGAAGGGACGAGGAAGTAGGCTGTTCTTCGTAGGAAATGAAGCGGCCGTGATGGTTTCGGTATTGAGGGTACCCGCTGGAGCCATGGCGGTTGTGATGGAGCGGCGAATGTTAAGCTGACTGCTGTTGCTGAAGATGAGGAGCTGGAGATGCTGTTGGCATCCGACATGTTCTTCTCTTCGAGAAGAGCGACGCCTTCCACCTGGTCGGCTGATGCACGAGACGGGGGGAAAGTCATTGTCCGGCAATGACCTGTTGATGTCCCCCGCGATGAAAAAGAGTACACTTGGAGGTAGTCAAGGGGCGTTTTGCTGCAGTGTTCTTGAGTGACTGAGGCTTTTCAGCTTGAAAGATGTTGATCGTCGTTAATTGAGGCAGCCTTTAGCACACGGCTGCTAGTGACAAACAATAAACCACACAGGGGGGTGCCGGACCAGTTTATAAGGTTGATTGATGATCCCAAACTAGCTGGTCAACCATCAGATGCAACAGAATTCAGATCTTTTCCATACTTGGATCTGGCCCGAGGAACGACCTTCTTCTGTGGTAGGGGGACCCGAGAGATCTCAACCGCTACAAGACTAACAACGGAATGGACATGCCGAATGACGAGATGTTCTAAAAAAACAATAGTGGCGGACATTTTGGCTAGGCCCTGGGGAGCAACCTTATTCGTGGCATTTCCTGCATTGTTGGGGACTGGCCATCTGGCTGCGACGAGTGGATTTGGGGAGTTACGGCAAAGATCAGAGGAAACACCTGCGTTGAGGGCGTTTGTGTGGCAGCAAGGCAGGTGCGTGCTGTAGAGTGTTTCATGACGGCCTAAGTGGAGAAGAGATGGAACAAGGTGTTTCTGGGACTAGTCTTGTTGTTTTCGCAAGGAGATGAGGAAGGAAGGAGGCTACAAGGGCAAATAGAACAAAAAAGAATTCCGGGATGCTCTTTCCCACAATTTCAAAATGAGGGAGCAATGGGTTGGTGGTGGTTCGCCCGGACCTGCATTCAGGCTACTTATACAATTCCAGCAAGGGACAGCCCCACATTGCTTACCCAAACGCCAAGATCAGACAGCAGCAGACATGCAACTCCATTTGAGTATGTACATAGTAACATGAGCTTGTTGGAGGAGCTGTGTTAAGACGCAAAGTTCAACCTCTCTCTTCAGTCCAGATCTTCAATAAAAGGACGGTTGACAATATCATACTGAAGTGTGCCATGAGCAAGCGCGTCTCTGCAGCGAGCTTGGCGGATATTGTTCATGACGAAAACTCGCTTAAGGGTATTTGCAACTATCATAGGTTTCCCCGGATATACAATATCATACTGCCTTGCCTCCTATTTCTGGTCGGTGTCTTTGTCCCGTTCTCGAGCTTCAACTGCCTAGTCTCTTTGCAGACATACATGACATGTGGCCTCTTCGCTCTGGGACGAGCATTCTAGACTTGCCCTAGCACCATCAAATCATTTCTAGGGGAATTATCGCTCTCCTTTCGGCCGCGAGGACCATTTGTTTCGGCGAGTGGGTGATAAAATAAGTGGCCCGCTTCTACTCGCTGTGATTTCTATTCAGATACAGCGCACCTAGAGCGCCGCTGGAACCACCACCAGAAGCATCACTGGGAGCTCTGTAAGGAACGCGGGCTGGTATCTATATATAAAAAAGGCACTCATGCGTCACCTTGTTGCTCGGCAGGCTAGAAAGCAACGGCGAGCCCACGTCAACATCACGCAGACGTCCATAGGAGACCATCCCTATCAGCCACATTAGCACAATATCATACGATTCTTGATCCCAGAGAGTTTGTATTCTCCGCTACCAGTGCTTACGAATGCAAGCCAGAAGATACAAGAAAAGCCTAGTTGACGTGAGTGGGAACTACTCATAATAAAAAGAAATTTGCCCTGCGAGACGGGGGATAAAGAAACCTGGGGCTTGGCATTTGGAGCTCCATATTGGACCCCCCTGGAGTCCTACAGCCTAGGATCCCACCATCATTGTATTTTATGGTTCCCTCAGTACGTTCCTACCATTTCTGATTACGATTCCCTTCTCTCTCTATATTTGACGGTACTGACTGTTTATTCGAAACTATCTGCCCAGATTGTTTGGTCGTTCCAAAAAGCTATCTCTTCATCTTATACATTCACTTCCAAGCCCTCGTCAAGCATGGCTATCATTGGTGCCACAACAATTTCCAGTATTGCCAACAATCCTCTTCTCCGGCGAGGAACCATACCGTCGTCGGTCAAACAGTGTCCCGCAACACATGGTCGTGGAAAATGCTGCAGCAAATACCGAATGGCTGGACTAGCCTTGTGTTGATCACTCAGCTCCCGCAAGCTTGGTGGCAAGTGCGCCATTGCTAGGAATAATTCAAGACTGACATGCCAACAACGTTCTCAAAACCGTGGAAGGTTCCTGTCAGGGCACACGCTTCGGTAAGGTACCAGCGGCCGGCGTATGTAGCTGTAACTTGAACGACTGGACATCGATATCTCAATCTAAGAAAGCCCGAGAGCATAGCGCGAGCCTCTTCGAAGTCTACCTCACATGATTCGACGACCCTGGCGGCGTTCCGGTATTAGCAACCAAATCACTGTTCACTTCGAATGTCGATTCTGCTTGCAATGCGACGATTGAAATTGGAACCTGCAATTTTACCACGGCTATGGTGGAATACACCCTCCTTGTCAACAATGGGCCCATCGCACGAGACTTAGCTTATCCTCCGCGCGTGGTCGAATCAACTCCAGCTAGAGGCGATTTATTGTCTAGAGGGCATGGTACGGGAGCCGGGGCGTTGGCAGGCCTATCGTGGCTGCTATATTATTCCTTTCGCTCTAATGCAACCCTTTCACACGACCCCCACGACGAAGACTATGTCTTTATTGTCTTGACCCTTCTGGATCGGCTCTATCAAATCAGTATTTCATGTGGAGTAGCAAACTTCCCGACTCGCCATGTGCACTACTGTAGAACAGCCCCACCGACTACGTCAAGAAAAGTATTCATCGGGTGATGTTCCGTATGGCATGGGAAGCATGGGACGGTAAGCATTCTTAACGAGATCACCCTCGTATAGAAATTGGAGGCTAGTGACATGGCTACCCAATATTTATATTCTTTTTATCCGAGATGCTAGATAATCGTGTAATCAGGAAGCCGAGTTCTCCGGAGAACGCGTTAGAGAACACAGATTTTGTGAGATCGACGACTTTGTAAAAAACGCCAGCGAGGTACCTATGAAGCTGCCTACAGCGGTGGAGACGAAAATTAGAGTAGGCGGTTAGATACTGGAATGATCGGAGCCATATCGATACAAGACTGTACCACGAGCGCGAGCACATGGCGACATGACTAGGGCTGGTAAAAATAAACCATTATTCCGGTTCTCCCCGGCTGAGCAAGGAGAAGTATCGGTGTCATGAACCATGATTCACGCCCTCCTATCAAGCAAGCTAGGCGTGCGCAGCAGATGACACCCGTCTCTATAATAATAATAATCCCGAACGAATAGTAGTACATCAAATCCTTCTCTAAAGCAAATGCCTATCGATATATGTCAACTCATCCTATTATCTTTTTACGAAGCTATGATCACGAACATCATCAGTTCCACAACTAGTAATCATCATCATTACCATCATCAAATATACCCACGACACTGGAAACAATAACCCTGGCATCTGACATCACAGGCATCTATCGAAAGTTGGCAAGTCACTAGCTACGATAGGTAGTGTGCGCCGAGCGCCATCTATTAATATCTACCTATCGATTTATCCGCCTACCTAGTACTTACCTATGATTTCTAGATATATATGATACCCGCAGCGCCCAAGAATGCGCAAACGGAAGCTATAGTGTAGTACCATTCGGAACCCGCTCGCAGAACGGCGACCGTATCCCCGCCTTCAAGATCAGATGACGGGAGTCGGACCTGTATTTCCTAGAAACCTCGTCCCTATCACCACGGCAATCTTCACGAACACACTTTCTGGCGAGGATTCTCCTTGTCTGTCCACCGGCGCCATAATCGGCGTAGCGGTCGGTGTGGCGCTAGCTATCGTGCGTAGCCTGGGATCTCTAGTTTTTTTTTTCTTCTTGTCTGGAAACAACGGCTGAGGCAACACAGAAGCCAAGGAGTGCCGGGAAGGGAGGATGGTGAGGAAAACAGCCCTTGGATGAAATACTAACGGTACAATCCATGAAGCTGACGGCGGTGGAGTATTTTCACCAGAGATTCCGTCGAGCGTCATGGGGATGGTGACATCAATCCCGACAAAACCACAAGAATGATGATGACGATGCTGCGTCCGCAAGAGCCTACCGCCACCGGGAACTGAATGGGACTTGCTTGCCCTTGCCACACACGGGCCCCGGCTTCTCATCCTCGGCCTAACCACTACAAGCTAAAATTAACAAATTATAATAACGTTATAATTTATAAGTTTTCGCTAAGGTTTATCTGCTGGATCAGTAGAATAGAATTATTGAAGTGTTAAAAAAAAAAAAAAAAAAACCTGTTAAAAATATACCCTTAAATTATTGATTCATTTTCTTAAATTTAGAATGGTGCCACGATCTTTCGTTGATAGGGAATATAAAAGAAGCGTCCAAACGGCATAAATTTACGAGTACTAAGCCTAGGTAGGACGCCCAGGGGGTTCCTACGGAGGTGGCGGACGCGGTCGATTTGGAGTGGTAACTCTTCCTCGGCTTTTGCGGGCTCGCTCGAACGACAATGAGTCTCTGCGATTGGCGTGGTTCAGTCAGTGGTGGCTGGTCCAGATGCAAGCACAAGTCACGGTGCAGTCGCTGGCATGGGGGTGATCCCGTGGACTGCCTGCCCAACGCTAGGCCATATGGTCGAGCTTCTCATAAGGTCCTTGACATCTTTGGGCAAAACACGATCTTGAGGCGCGTCCATTTTCACTCGTTAGAAGTCCTTTTGCTGTTGGGCACTTTGAGATACGAGGTTACGAGCTCCTGAGCAAAAGATAGGGGCGGACGGTGAGAGTGGAATCCTTGGCATATATGTACATAGAAAGAATGAAGATCGAACGCCCTTCCTACCGTTAGGGCGACAGGCGTGGGATGCTCAAAGGGGTTTATTATGACCGGTCCACAAGAGGGAGCACTGCATACCAGCGCAGTAATAGTTACTATGAAGTATATAGAACAACTGTAGCATGATATTGACACTATATTTGTAACTGGTACGTTGGGAGACAGGGATGTATATTGGATGCCAGAAATCTATCCGCCCTTACATATTCTGTTTGAATGATGATCAAGAGTCCGTTAATATCATTAGATCATATACGACATTGCACAGCACTGGCTGAAAAAGTAGGGGATGAAAAGAGAGATAGAGCCTTTGGAATATACGGCGCATATATTAAACGACATTTGCTTCTCCATTCGATACTGTAATATCTATTCTTTTTGAACACTGAGATGGTCATGAAATCGAAACTGAGGACAGCATTGTACATTCGCCATTTGGGATCACGGGCCTGGAATTTCGACCTTTCTTCGCCCCGAATTCCTAATGAAGGCTCTCAACAAGGCTGCTAGCATTCTTGGGAGAACGGTGTGGAATAACACGAACCCGGAGATGAAGATCAAAAGTCTGATAACGAAACTCACTACTGCAAATTGACGAACAGTCCGCCGTCAACCAACAGCTGGGCTCCCGTGACATATCCACTCAGTTCTTCACATCCCAAGAAGACAGCAGGTCCTGCCATATCCTCAATCTCGCCAATCCTCCCCAGTGGAACCCTTCCTTCCATGTACTTCCCCTTCTCACCCGACAAATCCTTGTCGTTTAGCTGCGTCCTGATTGTCCCTGGCAGAAGTGCATTGCACCTAATCCCGTACTTGCCTAGTGCACAAGCCGTGCTCTGCATCAGGCTCAAGATTCCCGCCTTGGTGGGCGTGTAATGCGTCTGGCCGGCGCCTCCCACAAGAGCACTTATTGAGGATATCCCGATGATGCTTCCACCGGGGGGGTCCTGCTTGGCCATCTGCCTCGCAGCAGCTTGGACGATGAAGAAGGCTCCGTCCAGATTCGTCCGGACCGTTTTCTCGAAGAGATCCTGTGAGAGCTCCAGGAAGTCGGCGAAGGTGCAGATGCCGGCGTTGGAGACGCAGATGTCGAGATGCCCCCACTTGTCGATGGCCATCTTAGCGAGGGCGGCTCCGGTGGCGGGATCTCGCACGTCTCCCGGGAGGTGGTCCAAGGTGCCGGCTTCTGGGTCGCCGGATTTGATTTCTTTCGCGATGGACACGAGGGAGTCGAAGTGGTGTCTGTCGGCGGGGAGGTCCAAGTGGTTGACTACTACGTGAGCACCATGGCGGAGGTAGTCAATGCAGATGGCTCGGCCGATGCCCGTAGTGGCGCCTGTTATTATGGCTGTTTTGCCTCGGAGTAGGTGTGCCCTCTTGGCGAGCGTTGCCCTTGCTGGTACAGACATGGTAGCGGCTGTGATGGGGGAGGCTGAAGGTGTGCTCTGTTGTAAACTAGCCGGTAAAGCCTTCACAGTGGCAGACCGTAGGGTCAGAAGCACAAGTGCTAGTTTCTGACGAATCCGTTTGTAGCGTTGACCGATGCGGAGTGTCGGATTAGAAAGATGGACTCGAGATGAGTGTGGATCGAATTTGATCAATTCCAGAAGGTGTTTCGCAACGATGGTTTTGGATGGTCCTGATCGAGTTGACTGGGGGTGTAGTTGTGCCTACTCCCGACTCGGGAATTTGTGTGGTGCGAAGGGGAAGTTAATGGGGTATGTATCTAACCAGTTTGCAACAGCTGAAGGTTTTCGGGATAGGTATCATGGGCTCGTTTTGGGTGACGAAAGAATGAGGGGCATGTGAACCCAATTTATCCAAACCCTCATACACGGAACGTGATACAGATTAACGAACGGTGCTACCCAAGTAGTATGTTCCTCAGCAGGCACGATCCGACCCGGCCGAGAAGTACCAGTGTTTGCACTTGGCTGGTTTTAAGGTGCCTGGCCCCTTCTTTCCCAGTTGCGGTTGGTTTTGCGTACATAATAGCTTGCCTCCGTGCTGTGATACCGCGGGCCTGGAACGCAGGAAGGCAAGATCTATCTACACATTTCGTGTTCTAGGAAACATCTACGTAGGATTCTTTACCCGGTTTAAAAAATGAGATACGCCATCTTTCCTTTATGCAAGTCTATCAAAGAAAATGCTTGTCCCATTCGAAGCAGGCTAAGGATCGCTAAAGGTTTCCCTACTTGGGTGTGGGGCTTGGATGAAGCGTCGAAATACCGCTATGGCCAGCTAGAAGGGAGTGGACGTTGGGAGATCAACGCTGGCGATATCTTCGTGCCGAGCACCGAAGTCTTGTGGAGATTCAAAATGTCATTGTCTGCCGAGGACGTTTGCCTCTTCCCCCTCCTCCCCCCTGATTCACCCTACACTTGACAAAGTTGAGATAATGGTAATGGACACGATGTCGACATGCTCTAAGTGACTCGGGTTTTTTCTTACAGCAGGGACCGGGCGCTTGCCACACAGCAGGAACGCACAAGGCCAGGGGACGAGGCGTTTGTGTTGCCCACAGATATCTTGTACTGTGTCAGAGGTTGCTTTTTGGGGTGTGAGTTTCAACATTGACGCCAATGATATTCTCACACCCATTTTTCACCAACAAGGGACTGGCCGGCTTTCAAATACCGAAAGCGGTAATTGTGTACTAGATGCAGTCTGTTGGTGGTGTTTTTCTTTCGATCCTTCTGCAGTCAGGTGGTAGGTGCTCCTGGTATCGATAGTTTATGTAGATATGAATTCATCTGATATCCCTGGAGTCCCTTGTCTCTCTGTATTGAATTCAAAAACTAAGAACCCCAACCCGGCCTCTATTTAGTGTACCCTGGATAATTTCAACCTGGAATCTGCTCAAAAACCGGGGGGCTCTAGGTAAGAAATGTACATACACAGAGGGCAAAGTTTACGTTCGGCCATTGGCATGAACCAAAGTACCAACTCGGTCGCTGCCCGACCAGTGATGGTGGCAGCCCCCGCTGGAAGCTAATTACCCCGGCCAAGTGATTAGCGGCCCCAAGCATCTCCACATTCCCCTCTCTGCTGGGATTCGGAGACCATCCTGGGGTTTCAACCTCGGTGCATTTAATAGCGAAGCACATGGCAGAACAAGGGAGGCTCGATGCAGTGGGAACTTCTTTTCTCTTAGATGCTCTTTTCGCCTTTCGCTTGGGTTCGCCGCGGTTCAGGAGAAGCCTTTATTCGCTGCAACCCTGATTTTACTAACTGTGCTTGGCAACCCTCGGAGGGTCTTTGGGGTGCTGACCTTATGTGGAGCATCATAATGGTCCAGCCCCCCAAAAGTGAGGGGAACGCGTTTCTCATCGACAGAACAATGAAGCGATAGTCATGCACCAGAAAGCGGGAGCCTCGGGATAGCTAAGCATGCCTGGGTTTGTAAGATCCGGCTTGCCTGGTGGCTGATTGACCCCGGTACCTTTGATATCAGCGGTAGGCATTGGAGGAGGAATGCTTTGGTCGGAGGCTCAGTTCTTGCTCCAAAGTTGAAAGCTAAATACGTTCTAGTTCATCATGAGGAAACTTGCAGTTTGCGGCCGTAGTAGCTCTAAAATGTGCCCGAGAGGGAGAGAATAACAAAAGAATAAAAAAAGAATAAAAATAAATAAAGCAGGAATGCCAAACCCCGGGGCAGCCGCATATGATGCCCAGGATACTGGTCTATGGGAGAGACGTGATAAGTGCTATGTAGTAAAAACGCTGAAAGTCCACTAAAAACCCAGCATCAGCCAATGATATCGTTCATGTCGTTCGATTCTCCCCTCATGCCTCCCTGACCTGATAACGGGCTCGCTTGCATTGGTGATGAACAGCCTTCGGTATTCTCATACTTCTCGTTTCGGCCTTTTCAGAGCACTCGCCTTTTCGCCTAGAAGACTACTATACATCCTATGTTGCGGCAGCCACAGAGACTGGCTCGGGGTTTGGCGAGGCCTCCGTGGTGGTACTAGCTTTAGGAACCTTCTCCAGAACCTACGCCTCCGATTTCTCGACAGGGACCGTCTCCTGCGCGGATTTAGATTCTACTGCTAGCTCCTCTGCCTTTTCAGGGATGCGGGTTGCTTCGGTAGTTGCCGTGGATGGTTCAGAGGCAGGCTCTGGGACTACCTCAGGAACGGAAGTCAGTTCTGTGGGTGCAGCCTCAACTGTCTTTGTTAGCTCTGGAGCAGGTGCCTCGGGAGGTTCGGTTGACACAGCCTTGTGTTCTTCTGGCATTCCCTTTGTTTCTCCAGCATCCGAGGCCGAGGAAGAAGGCGTTGGGGGAGCCAAGGCTTTGACCGGCGGAGGCGAGAGAAGGTAGTCTGATGGGATGAGCATCGCGCGGGCGGCCGGGTTCAAGGTGAGGCCGAAACCAGGTTTGTCGAGATCAGCCGTTGTTAGGAAGCCCTTGGTGGGAATGGGCTCATCGAGGAACAGGCCACCAAAGACAGGGAGCACGCTCTTTCCGTCAGGGGAGTTGGCTAGATATTCCTGGAAGGGGGTGTTTGGCTGTGAAATGACGAAGTGATAGCTGTATGGTCCACTCGCGTGCGGAACAACGGGGATGTCGTACGCCGCTGCCATGGCAGACACCTTGAGTAGCTCAGTCAAGCCTCCAAGCCACATGACATCTGGCTGGATGATGTCCAGATTTCTGCCCTCAATTAGCTTGCGGAATCCAAACCTCGAGTACTCGTGTTCGCCAGTGGTAAACTTGAGACCAGGGTGTGCCTGCTTGATCTTCTCGAAACCATCCGTGTCATCGGGGGACAGACATTCCTCCCACCAGTTGATGTTGAGATCCAGACAAGCCTTCGCCAATTCGATCGTGTAAGAGACGTTCAAGCTCATATAGCAGTCCACCATGAGTGGGAAATCTGGACCGACCGCCTCGCGATGCTTTCGGAGAAATTCCACATTCTTGCGTAGTCCAGCATGGCCCTCGTCCGGGCAGAATGGCAGAGGAACCTTTGCGCCCCAGAAGCCCATCTCCCTTGCAGCAGTCGGTTCAGGACCGGTGCAGTAGAAGTCAAGACGCTCCTTCGTAGCCCCGCCGATGAGTCTGTACACTGGCTCATTGCGTAACTTGCCGATAAGGTCCCACAGAGCCAAGTCAATGACTGAGATTACAGCAACAGGAAGGCCCTTGCGACCGTAGAACATCGAGGCCCGGTACATCTGTTCGAACAGCAGGTTGGTGTTGCGTGGGTCGGCGCCGATGAGGAAGCGTTCGAAATGCTGGTGAACAAGCCAGCAGGCGGGGGGTCCTACACCCGAATGAGCATCATGCCCTCTTCTGTCTCGGAATGGTTATGGAACTACCTACCTCCGAACCCAGTTGCGTAGCCGATAGTTCCATCGGTGGCTTCGATCTCGATGAAGAACGAACCCAATACATTGATTCCCCAAGTGGTTCTCGATGACCGATACTGTTCCCATCGCGAGCACGGAGTTGAGATATCGGAGTCGATCAGCCTGCAGAACTGTCAGAGCATGCTTTCTCATCCCAGAACTATATCCAGGCGACAGGTATACATACCAATGGCCACCCTTGACATTGTGATAGTCACCACCCGAGCCGACGCCACCGATCACGAAGGATCGAATGGCCTTGATTTTTGGAAAATTACGAACTGAAGCCATGCTGAAGAACGGTATGACGGGAATAACGAATCGTCAATGTCCTTGTTTCCCTAAATGCCAGAGATGAATGCTTTATGAGCTAAGAATACGTGTAAAAAGTGGTAGACGGGGGAGAAATTAGCTGCCGGCAGGAAGAATATATACGATACGAGCCTATATAAGATAGGTAGATAATGCACGGTTGCGACTTCCTACTTCTGGCGATCATAGTAAAAGGTAGCGGTTACGTAGTGGGGGGTGCATCCGGGTGTTTGTCACCATCGGCCGTTCCTTATGGTGCGTGCTGGGCAAGTCTTTGGAAGGTGCCATGCTTTGGTGCGTGGACGACTTGTTGGACTAGGAGTCCCATCGGGAAAGTGTAAACCGACCCGACTCCACCAAGAAGCGTCGGGATTCCCTCAATGATAGCCTGCAAATGTGGGTTTCCTAGGTCAAGCTTCGACTAGGGCCGCCATACCCGATCGAGACTGGTCAGCACCCACTGCACCCTCCAAGTCTGACACTGCTTTGCCGATCTAAAGAAGCTCCTTGAGGAGGAGGTGGTATGTAGGCTAGTAGGCCATGTAGACTATATGATTCATCTGATGATACGACCATATGCTGTTCATTATCCACCGGCACATGTATGGCCCTAGGACGTGGGAGCGTGGGAGTTTCGACTCAACTTTTCCAAGCGCATCCAGTCATAGGCGTCAGGACCGGTCACGTAGAGAACCAAACATGCAGCCCTACTATGGCTCAGAGAGGATCTCCCTGTGGATGGCAAGAGCTGCTCCTTCCTGCCGCCAACACAGCTCCTGCCGGGCACACAACTGATACCGTGTAATATGGTTCAATGGGAAAGCTTCTTGGAAATTCTCTTTCCCGGTGGCCAACCAGCTAGTGTTGAAATTGGACATGATTCAGCCGAGGACATGGGGGTTGGTCTCAAGTGCATGCCGAATACAGAAAATCCAAGTGTGGGAGGTACATACTTGAGGGTGGAGAACCTTTTGAGCGTGGCTGACACGGACGATCGATATCAGCCAGGCTCGACTGCGACGAGCGCACAACAACGACTCATTTGTCGTGGTTTCTTGCCCCGCTGTCTTCCAGGGCACCTTGGGCGGACTTCGGTACCCACCTGGGTCTCGGAAGAAATCAAGACTGCCCGATAGCTAGGCGTGCTGTGATGATGTATGGGGCTGGCAAGGGTCGGGACGGGCCAGAGGATTGTTTGGAATGGCATGCAACTGGCATGTATGTACTATGTAGATTCGCAAGACTGGTACATTAGGTAGTTCCTAAGCCTGAATAAGTGAATTCTTCAAAACGGGCCAGATCCGAAGCAGACACAGTTGAGACAATATCTGGTCATCATCTACCGACAGGAGGCCATCACACATTGAGAACCCGTTTTCTGGATTCCAGAAGGAAGCTCAGGTCTAGTGCTTTTGGTTCCGCCTCATCAATGGGATGCAAGCCCCGAGGTTGTGGAACATGTCTTGGCGTTTCCGGGGTTCTGCAAGAATAACCCGACCCGCCCAACAAAGACACGGCAAGTTCGTTCTTGACCGGGATTTGTCTCGCTGCGAGAGCGGGGAATTGCTGGGCCAGCAGAAGAATAGAGGAAACAATAGCGTTGTGAGTTGTTCTTCACGCTGCAGTCCGACGTTTGTGTTGGAGAATTGGTATGCAATTGGGGGTTCCACGGCGCTTGCCTTGGATTTCCCGGGTTCCTGATACATACTAGATGCTGGTGCTTCAGCTTCTGCACACATACGGCGATAAGGCTGTTCGGCGTTTCTCGTGCCAGGTTATTTGGGTGGAGACGAGTTGCGCTCGCGAAAAAGCCCTTTTCAACAACAAGCCCAAATGACTCGCGGATGACAAAGTTCTAGACAAGCCCCTGAGGTTTCCTGTATGTCGCCGCGCCGCACGGCAGAAAAGGAGAAAATTGTTAGCAGGAGGGCGCCCCTGCATCGTTGCACTTTTTTAGGCACGGGAACGCCTGGTTAGAAGAGAGGTGGTCTTGGCATTTTGATAACCACCCCCTCCAAATATGTTAGACTCACTCCCAGCAACCTTTCTTCTTTCGGCTCCAAGTCCATCTCCCCTCTTTCTGACTGTTTTTAGCCTTTTACACCTGCCCATATCTGGCCCTTGTTCTTCTCCGCACTCTCTCTGCCTCCTCATTTGATTTCCGGGGATCGCTCCCCCACACTTTATGAGCTCATCGGCCAGTGGCATCTCTCGATGCTGACGCAAGGTCGACACCCTGCAGAGGTTCTGTGAAATCCTTTGGTGCGCCGAGTGGTCAGTTGGACGCCTATTCTCGGCTACGGAGAAGGGTCGCCTGCCTCATTAGACTGTCCAATATCTGCACCCCCATCAATTCTAACTGCTCTTGCTCTTGCTTCTGCCATGCAACCTCTGAGGGCAACAGCACCCTCGTGGCCCGTGGCTACTGAGTGAAGAAAAATTGCCTCGTGCTTTCCCTCCTGCCAGGCCCCAGTGCTTCCTCCTGCTCTTGCCAATGTCTGCCCCCCACCAACTGTGTCTGTTTGCTCCTGCTAGCGAGGCTCGAAATTGGTTATTATTCTTCGGTCTTGGGTTGTATTCGAAGTGGGTGGGTGCCAAGCTCGGACACGGTGCGCACATGCCTTGATCAAAAGTGGCTTTACCTTTTTTTTTCTTACCTAGAAGAAAAGCGGCATTACCCCGGATTCTCCTCAGTTCATTTCTCCAATTTCTTCATATGCCACGGGGCCAATGGGCTAGGTCAAACAAGCCCGCACCCCTTTGGACCGACTCTCTATTGCAAGTCGGACTGGACTCGACGGGATTTTCTTTCTGTCCTTTGACTACCTCAGCAAGACAGCCAGAAACTACATCCCCACACGGTATTCCAGCATAGCATACGACTAAATAGGTAGTTGCATCACATCCCGGGAAGCTCGACCCCTCAAGTTCATGGCATGCACACCAGATACCCAGCTGCAGAATCTAGCACCAAGGAGTAGAAGAGAGGAAAAGAAGGACGTTGGAACGCGAAAACCGAACCACCAGTCACCACCTCCCTCAAGCGATTGCCACTACTATCGCGGATTGGGAGCTGCTCCTGGTGCCCCGGTACTTCTCAATATATTCCCCCGAGCCAGTGCTGCCGCTGCAACGGACGTGATCCGACCCGCGCTCTGCTCATCATTACCCCGAGACCTGCCTGTCCTAATTCTCAGTCTGTCCAACGTGAGCTCTTCTAGACACCAGACGAAACCATGCAATCCCATCCAAGGCATCCCAGCCAACAACAGCCGCAGTCGCAACTCCACCAAGACCATGATAGCGATGATGGAAACCCCGATCATTCCGCCGATGAAAATGACGAGGAGACCCACTTCGACCATGAGGAACTCTCTCGCAATGGCAAGCGCAAGAGGCCTCTATCCGTTTCGTATGTTTCCATGTCTTTTTCGTCTCTCTGTTCTCCTCTGAGCATACTCTGAGCATAGCGTCTTCTCCCACTCTTCCGTGCTCTCTCGCATCGCATTCAGCTACCATCCGCCCAATGTCTCATTCCCTAAACTACACCCTTCCATCCGCCCCATACTCTTCGCTCTGCTCGTAGCTTTAGCCCTCCTTCTCTCCCTCCCGGCACTCCACTCACTACCCTCGTTGTACACACCACACCACGCACTAGGGTAGCAGTCGCATAAACTTCGAACCATTTCAATGATATGACTCCTCCTTCCACAACCAGGCCAGGCTCACCTGCCGATGTCAATAGGAATAGTGCTCCGGCTGCGGCGTCGTCTTCTCCCCGCTCCATAGACCTCACAGCTTCCCCTTCCCCTTCGTCACCCGTCCAGGCAGTTCACCGTCCTTCTTCCGGGCCCCAGGGACAGCCTGCCGAGGAGAATGGCGCCTCTGCCACTGCCAGAACAGAAGGCACTCCAGCTGCTAACCCAGATATTCCTAGGTGTGAATTATGTAAACAGCGCAAAGTATGCCCGTCGCTCCCATACCCCCCCAGCCGTCCCGGATCGTGTTGACCGTATACTTATCAACTTCCCTTCCGAGCAGGTAAAATGCGATCGTGGTCAGCCGTCGTGTGGCTGGTGTAGTCGGAATGGAGCGCTCTGCGAATACAAGGAGCGGAAGAAGCCTGGGCTGCGCGCGGGATATGGGCGTGAACTCGAACAGCGACTCGATAGGTTGGAGGAGGTATTACGTACCCATTCAGAGATCCTACAACAGTCCTTTGGCAATACCCAGCAGCAGCTCCAGAATGGCCCCTTAAGCGCACTGAATAGCAATACGAGCCTCTCCAGCGACCAAGGCACCCCGCGAGATGGCGGTCCAGTAATATTCCGCCAGAACGAGCCACTACGAACACCACAGGCCGAAACGGCCCTGTTTCTCCAGAAGCCGGCGTTGCATCAAGGTGCGGCTTCTTCTCAGGGTACGGATTTCACTTTGCCGCCACAACCGTCATCAATACAGACTGCTCATGATCCACTCTCAGCTCCTATTCCAGTATCTGGGATCTCTCCCCAGCATTCTCGCCTCCCTCTACTCCAGCCTGCCCCTCCGCCCCTCGAGTTCTCCAACCAGTTCCACCAGGCGCCACAGATTCACTCACCCACCCTCAACATGTCTCACAACCCGGCGCATGTCCCGTCAGACCAAGATCTCCCGCCGTACGACCTTCTGTACGCCTTGACGGACCTTTACTTCAAACACATCAACACGTGGTGCCCCATCCTCCATCGCAAAGCGACTCTTGATAGCTTGTTTGGTTCGGCACCTTTAGATGAAACGGACAGGATCCTACTCCATGCCATTGTAGCGACGACCCTGCGGTACTCGGCCGATGCGAGGCTGACTGATGAGAAGAGGAAGCATTATCATGATGTCTCCAAGAAAAGGGTGCTTCTCTACGGGATGGAACATTCATCTGTCAAGTCCCTGCAGGCTTTGGTGATTTTGGCGCTGGATCTTGTCGGCGACGGGAATGGTCCTCCGGGTTGGAACATCATGGCGCTCATAACCCGAGCAGTTGTTCAGCTGGGCTTAGCGGTGGAGACGACATCATTGACAGTATCTCCGAACGTGAAGTCGATATACACATTGCGAGCAATGATTCTTCCAGAGCCAAAAGACTTCATAGAAGAAGAGTCCCGCAGGAGGCTTTTCTGGATGGTATACCTCCTCGACAGGTACGCAACGATTGCGACGGCATTCGAGTTTGCTTTAGACGACAAGGAAATAGATCGTACTCTTCCCTGTAGAGACGATCTCTGGATGAAGAACCAGAAGGTGGACACTCGATGGTTCAGGACGGACGAAACCTCGATAGACCCGCAGCCCGACCGTTACGACAAGCCGGAGAATTTGGGTGCATTCAGCTACTACATTGAAATTCTGGGTATCCTGTCCAAAATTCATAAGTTCTTGAAGCAGCCAGTAGACATCAGCGCCCTGTCTGACGTTGAGCGATGGCAGCTGAGGTACAAAGAGCTGGATCACACGTTGGCGAGTTGGAAATTTGGGCTTCCAGGGGAGTACGGCAACATGGCAAAGCTGTTCCAGCCAGGGTCGGCGAAGTCCCTCAATTGCGGCTGGGTGATGCTGCACGCGACTTACCACACGGCCGTCATCCGCCTCCACTCGTCTGCAGCATACCCTACTCACAGGTCGCCGATTTTCCAGGTTTCTTACACAGCTTCCCAGCGATGTCACCAGGCGGTCGAGAATATCCATGCCCTGGCCGAGTTTGCAGTCAGCAACGGTCTTTTGCAGAAACTCGGTCCCCCATTCGCCTTTACCCTCTGGGTTGCCGCTCGCCTGCTTCTAGTGCACGGAAGCACAGTCGAACACAAATTGTCACCTCAAATCAGCTTTTTAGTCGATTCGCTGAGGGAAATGGGCAGGTACTGGCCCGTGGCGCAACGCTATTCCGACTTGCTTGCTCGTGTTTTGGACGAGCAGTCGGATGCAGACAGGAAGGGAGACGCGCCGCCCAGCTCCGTGAGGATATTAGCCGATATGCGGCGCACCGCGTTCGATCTCGACTTTCTCATCTCGAGGCAGCCTAGACATAACCAATTCCCCGGCTTACCCGGACCTAACAACAATGGGGGCGGAGGTAATGGCAGCCGCATGCCATCCGCAACACCCCAAGCCAGAACCCCGGCCCCTAACGAGCTTGAATATCTGGACGTTTTCGACTTTTTCAACGTGCCCCGCCTCCCGTTTGGAGGAGACATGACTGGAAACAACGGCGGCGGTCACGCGATGGATGGAGCTGGCAACGTCGAGATGACGGGCGCCGGGTCTTCCATAGGCGAGTTCAACATCACAAATTTCGCAGTCGACGCGAATAGCGATTGGTTGTTCAAACAGGAAGGGAAGTTCATGGCATAGAATGCTCCGAACTCGTTTTCCTGGGAGGGTTTTTAATTGTTGGCACTAAGGAAGGAGAACTGCTACGTGTACAATGAGACTATGAGTAATGGTGTGCCACAGAAAAGGTTATTAGGCATGTTATATATCCTGGCGTGCAATATTTGGGTTTATATGAGACGGACGATATTCAAGGCGTCTTTACAGCATGGCGTTAGTAATGGTTGCGCGATATGTGGAGGAGATTTGGCTAGCAACGGAAGGTACCAAAAACATATTCAATATGATGTGTCGTCGCCATCTGCATAGGTCCATGGAGTTCTCATCAGGTTAACGCCTGTTTCTTTAGGGAGTTTCCGCTGATGTTGGGGGTGAGCTGTGATGGTATGGAGATATTAGTAGTTTTGTGATATCTACCCTGTAAAATTATCCTACGTCTCTTATAGATGTCTGAATACAGTTTCCGAATACAGCTAAAAACCATTTCATCTCGTCCCGTAGTGTATATCCATCCTCCTTTAGTTCCGCCATCTCCATCTGGGCGAGTAATTTCAACGCTCCGACGGACAGCTTCTGCTTTTCGTCTGCCCCCCCCGAGAACTTCTGACATCCTTGTTGAGTATTTCGCGAGGGGTGCCATTCTTGTTTCCAAACTTTTGTCGGCTAAGCGTTGGCAGTGTGCAGCTCATCTGAAAGCTTTGTCCCTCCGAGCAAATTGCGCGGTCGGGTCGATTTGGAGGTGCAGTGCGGTTCATGGCGCAACATGTTTTGGATTTGTTTCGAAGGTTCTGGATGGCCATCGATACGTCCTGGTGGTCGCCCGGGAGTAGGATCGTGATGAAAGGTTTCGAAATGCTCCTGTTGGGAACATTTAGAATTTTTTATTATTATTATTTTTTTTAAAATTCTTTTTCGATTTTCCTTTCTTTTTCTGGTCTCGAAGGGGAAGGGAGACTGGCTGGTTTGGTCAGCTGGCTAGCTACTAGATGATTTGTTGTCTGTAACGTTACTGGTCGGGTCGACGAGGATCAAATCTTCATTCACAAGACAGAAGGGGCTTTGTTGGTCTTGCGATGTATGTAACTGGCCAGCATCTCTCCTCGGGCGGGAAGGCCGGACGATACTCGGCACAGTCCGAGTTCTCAACATAGCCATACATTCCATGCGTATTCCGTGGTTCTCGGCGTTTTTCATTCCATCTTGTGATGCGTTAGCATCGGGCAATATTACGAAGAGCGGCGCGAATTGCCAGCCCGGTGTGGCAGCATGAAATCAAGCGTAGTTCCTGGTCGTGCGCTATACGAGTGTCGCTATCTAGGTGCCATCAGCAGATGTTGCTGGTGCAGCACACGGCAGACGGTCTTGCTTGTAGTTAACTTGTTGCCTGCCTCAATCCACACCTCCTTAATAGGATGCTTCTTCGCTGCTCGATGTCAAAGGGATGATACCAGGGAGCTCAAACATGTCATATTTCTCACGTCTTTGGGCTAACGTTAAGAACCATCCATGGCGATCCTCTTGAGAGTCGTGCCTCTCCGCCGAGTGTTTCGTGGCCAAGTATTGGTAGTACACCTGCGTGGGGTATTCCCCAGTTGGTCCCAGCCATGGCCGCGCCCCAAAGATGGACGGCTTCCCAGTCCTCGTCGAGGGTCCACCTCGCCGGCGTTCCCGTTCTTCTTCTTCTTCTTCTTCTTCTTCTTCTTCTTCTTCTGGTTCTTTTCCTTGTCGAGCTTCTGGTGAAGCCGGTGGATGGTTTCATCCATCTCGGAAACCCGGACAGCGAGGGGCGTCAATCCTACCGTGGAGGAAGGAAAGCTCGGCCTTGATCATGTTGGCGGGTTCGTTGCCGGCGGCGGCGGCAGTCGTCTTGGCGGCATTGAAGGTCTTGGAGTTGGGCTTGGCGGGAATTATGGGAAGAGGGACGGAGGCTGGGAGCAAGTAACTGAGGTCGGCGGGAAAGGGAAGGGTGGAGTTAAGGGCTCGGGGTGGGGTAATAGGCTCCATGATGGCGTCTGTAAGGTCCTCGTTTGCTATGATCTGGTTAGAGAGATGAATAGAGAGGGGAGAAGGGAGGAGCGAAGGTATGATGGGCTTACGCTTGCAGGCTTCAACCTCAGTCATGGACCTCATGAAAGAGGACGACGATGCCGTGTTGGCGCTGGGGATACCAGAACTGGTGTACTTCCGGGCAGACATCGTTGATGAGTAGCCAGGACCAGGGTTTGAGGTCTAGAGGGTTAAAGTTTATTAATATGAGTGTCCTTAGCGAGTAAAGAGTGGTAACTAATAAATGGACTTGAAATCCCTAGGAAAATGCTTGGGTGGTTGGTGTTCACAAAGAAAAGGTGCTTCAGTGCTAGTTATAAAATATTGTAGATAGAGGTAGACAACGAGTTCCTCTGTTGTTATGTGAGAGGAAATTAAGTCCAAAGGGAGTAGATAGGTTTAGAAATGTGTCTATGCTGACATGGAGAAAAAAGAGGCGCGTCGTGAGGTTTTGCTATGTTACAATTGCTTTCTCGCGATATAGCAAGGAAGAAAGTAAGGCGCGTGCTACATAGATGCGCCCCCACCAAAGCGGCTACCTGCTTAGAAGGCCATTATGCTGTATCCTTCTTCTACTCGCTGGAAATCGCAGGTCCTTTGATTCACATATGTGCAACGTCATGCCACTTATAGCGGCACACAGGGACGAAGTAGTTTGCCCATTTCCTTACCATAGAGAATCATTTAACTCTCATGCCCGTGTCTGATATGTATTCAACCAAGTATAAGGATATCGAGCTGCTGGAGGGGCTACAAATAAATGCGCAATGCTATATCCAGATTCGCAGATTGCATGGCCCATGTCTTTGGCTAGACAACCTACTGCGATAATTGTCCGTCTGTCCTGTTATATAAGAGTTGGCAATACGGGCATGCACCGTAAGAAACACGCACGATGCTGTACATATGGAGATTACGCTAGGTAAATTATCCTATAAATGTTTCTTTTTAAATTCGGAAAAATATGTATGTTGTAAATCCCGGAGTCCGAAATCGCCATGTCATATATTATCCATTAGTTGTGTTGTACCCGTCTATCACATGAATGATTTGATCTGCCACCCCGCGCGCAGCTCCTTCTCCGTCTTCATAGGGTCTCCTTCAAGTTCTAACGCCCGGCCACAAGAGGGGTATTGGAGAATTGAAGGAGTCCTTAGATACCCTCTCGTGGGCGCACCCTGGCCGTGGAAAATGCAGCGGGGAATAAGAAGTGGTGGTGCCGTATGTGAATATTGGCGACGCAAGGAGCTGAGAGTAAGGATTCTTCATTATTTTGGCGCTCGTCAACTTCCATCAGCCTCATGAGCCGAATCGATCGCCTGGTGGAGTCAACTTGAAGGGGCAGGTACAGTGCCGGCCGTGACATGTTACCTGATGGGGAAATGTTGGTTGAATATGCTGGCGGGGGGGGATGGACATTGGAACCTAGAATGATGATAATTGTTTTGTCGGGACTTTTTAGCCGCGGGCCGTTCAGGCTTTCGTTCCTAAGCCTGTCGAGATACCACCAAGGGAGCAAGTAGGGTCGTTTGCACACTTTATGGTTCCTAAAGTGGAGTTATCCATGTGAGAATATCTTGAAAATAATGTTAACGAAGATTAATTAATCAAATGGATAATAATTGGTGTTATAAATAGATCATGTAACTACCCACCATTCAGTAAGCCACCCTCCCCTCGAGCACCATGAACTTGAGAGTTATTTTTACACCGTGAGCTGCCTCATAGATATGTGTTGAATTGATGTTGTTCATTTTCTACAATTCATAGCCCTCACCACCATTCTTCGGAACCCCCTCATAGAGCTGGTGATACCTACGGTGCAAGTCAAACAATGGATCAATCTCTCTTTTTAGAACCGCATCATAAATGACCCTCGTCAACCAGCATGGGGAGAGGCCTGGCATAATCAGCCCTAAACGTCGTGGGTTTCGACAGCGAAAGCAGGGAATACACGAGATCGCGCTTCTAGCTATACTGTCTGTACCTACCGAGTTTCTCGATCAGACGCGCCACGCAAGTTGGCTTCTGCACCCCAAAATCCCTGGCGAAGCGGTATAGCGCGCACTCGGGCTTGACATCCTCGGTGATGAGGAGGCGTTCCATCCACGTGGAGAGGAAGGCGTCGTTGAATGTTTCGGTTCCAATGAAGAAGTGACGGCGCTGTGCAAGCACGAATTCTTGCACTATCCAAAGGCGGGACCAGTCTGAAGAGAGGAAAACGGACCGGACTGCTTCTTGGAGGGCGCATATGCCGGGGATTGAGCGGTCTTCTCGAAGGACGCGACAGGTGGGGTTTGAGGGCCCGAGCCAGACGTACACTCCTTTGGCGGCGGAGTAGATGGATCCCATGAGGGATGCTTGGTGATTTCGCTCCGGAGTGTGGGTTTGGTCTATGCAAATACTATCGATCCAGATCTAGGGGAGGAGCTCCTCCGAATCCCAATCGAAATCTGAGGGAAGACATAAAACGTCCAGCTTGGCTCTGAGGACTTTATTAGTTTCGTCAAGTCTCTTCAGTCGCAGAAGCAGGATGGGCCGCCAATCATCATTAATGTGGAGCGGGGGATATAGTAGGGTGGACGATGACATGATTTCATCTCGGAACCCATTGCAAGTTGATGTGGAGGAAGAAGGTTGTCTGATACTATAAAGCACCTGCCCATAGATTGATTGTGTCAGTGCCTAAGGCCAATGTAGCTAAGCGCTTAGGTTGAGGTAGGTGTGGTCATCAATCTTCCATTTTAAGCACCGCCACGACCGCAGCCGGCCGAAACGAGCAAATCGTAAAACTTTGCTAGCCAAATCCAGCAACTTGAATAGACCAATCATGATTGAGAAGGGAATATGTGGTAAGAGGTGCACTATTATACACAAGTTTGCACTAATACATATACATGAATATTGCTTAGCCGAAATATATGAACAAGCGAAGTGGCATGTAACGAACATTTTTGATGTTTCGAGTAATAGCGCTGCCAGCAAATCTTCCAGTAGTGCTTTTAATATTGCTCTTAGCAGCCCTCCGATTTCAGGAAGCGTTTACGCCGGTAGCATCAGGCAGGTTGGCGGTTTGTTCAAGTACTTTGCGTCGGTAACTTTGGGTACCTCTGTGGTTCCTATAACACGTAAAATCGGCGTTTCGAATGATCGACACGTTACAGCCTGTCCAAATATTTGAGCAGGAGTACATCAAGCGGCAATTCCCCGTTGGCAGACGTCAGAACTTACCCATCTCTTGCCTCAAAGGCAGGTTACCCTTTGCGATAAAAAAGGAAGGACCGTATTCCGTCGCGGTTACCTTTAATATGTACTAGGGTCTCATGGCTAGCCTGTCCCCTTCTATTTCGTTCCTTCCCCACCTACCAACGAAGTTTGTCTCTCGGATGGAAAGAGCCTGTCCGACAGACTATGCCTCTCAATCGGTGTTGAGGAAATATCCGTCTTCCAGTGCGTACTACCAATCCGGACCTGATATCTCCTTACCTTCCTCGTCGCCCAGCAGCAATTACTCTTTCTCGCCTCCAAGTCTTGATAATTGAGTGCATTTTTATCATATTGTCTCCTTCTGTTTTGTACATTACACACCTCAGTCTGTGTGGCTTTCTCAACATTGTAAGTCCATATCGCAGACCTTGGGCCAGTTCATGCACTGGAAGCAGGCATCATTAAAACATGTATGGAGAGCTTTCTGTAGCATAGGAGTCTTTCGACTCCCAGAGAAGTGAGCCATAGTTACTCAATAGCCTCCGCCCGCGCATTATCATGGATTAGCAAGGCCCCAACTCCCCGCCCCAAGACCTCATCATGCTTGAACAGCAACAAGAACACCCCCCCCCCCAGACACCATGGCCCCAAGCGATGAGATCGAAAGATTCTGCGGAGCATTCATCCACCTCGATCTCCAGATCAATCAGAACCGGCCGCCAGGCCACGTCATCAGCAGCAACGACAGCGAAACCATCAACAGCAGCATCAGTGAGATCAACAGCAACAGCAACGCCCAACAAAAATTCGACATACTAGAGAAGGACGTGTCTTTGATGACGGGGTTGTTGGAAGTCCTGAGGTTTTTAGATAGGGTTGGGACGCGGATGATCGGGTCCGGAAGGTTCGACTCGTTGTATCTACGGTATATCATGGAGACTCTCGTGAGTGATTCAAGGTTTTATATCTCGGCGTTGAAAAATATGGGAGAGAGGAGGCTAAGTGGGACGTGATGTTTAACGAGAAATTTTAGGCTGGTACAATGGGGACCCATGGGGACCCATGGGTTACCCACGGATTTTGTGGGGCTACCTATATGGTCATACGGAATTTCTATATGGTCCCATAAAACCACACGGGTTTAATGGTGGGGTATTATAGGACTATACCATAAAACCTATGTGGTTTTATGGAGCCCCACGAGTTTTATAAGGCGGACCCATGAAGCCCCATGGGTTATTATAATTAAAGTGCGCCCGCTTAATTTTTAATTATAATAACCCATGGGGCTCCATGGGTCCGCCCTATAAAATTTATGGGATTTTATGGAATCCCACCATTAGACCCGTGTGGTTTTATAAGACCACACCATAAAACCTGTGTGGTTCTATGGGATTATACGGATTATTTTAAAAACCCCATATGGTCCCATATATTTTTTTGCGTACGGCCATATGGGGCCCCACGGATTTTTGTACAAGCCTAAGTTACGAGAAGGAGAACCAGATAGCTTTGGGCGTGGAATGGTGCGCGGCCATGGGGTGTTGAGAGGACGGAAGGAGAGGGTGAAGTCTGGCCTGGAAAGTTAGCGAAATAGGTAATTTTGAAGATTGGAATGGAAGGATACGTGCCAAGAGAGCCATTCCGTTGGCGTTACTTTAGATGTCGATAATCCACTCGTAGCTGTAGATCTCAATTTTCAACGATGCTTTTATTCGTCTCGAAAGTAAGCCTAGGTGAGAAAATCGGATGGGGAAGCAAGAGGAGGGAATCAGCTCTTGCGGTACCAAGATGGAATACTTGTATTTCAGCGCCCGCAACCAGGCCGAATTAGAAAAGTTTCCTCCGCTTATTTAATATCACGCTCACTCTCGAGGACTTTTAAAGCCTGCCTTTTAATCTTAACCTACCCTCATCTCTCTTCCATCTTCCTCCTTCGTACCAACAACATCAACTGGAGGCATCCAGCCTCTCCCGCAAAAGCTCCCACACGAGATCTACTCATTCACATGAACAACCCCAGCATATAAACACACAGCCTCTCGCGTGGTTTCTTCCACCTTTCCATCCACAAGCAGCCATCATGGCATCCCAGCCTCCCAGCTACCTCGTCCGCAGCGATGGCGATGCAGCCAGCAGCCCAATTCATGGTCCCCCAAACCTAGACCCCAGCATACTGACATGCCTCCCCGGATTCCGCTTCACGCCCTTTGTCTCCCAGCGCATCCTCCGCGTCCTTGTCTCTCCCGGGCCCTGGAGCAAGGTCGACCGGCCAGTCTCCCACCGAAACGACAGCCTCGAGACCATCATCAAGTACCGCCTTCTCGTCCTCTTGCGCACCAAGGAATTCCTGGCGAAGCACCTCCCCTCCCTGTCCGTCGCGGCCGCCCTGCGCGGGAACTAGAAGTTCCCCGGCAGCGAGAAGCTGCCGACCGGTGACTTCCTGGACATCGTCAACGAGATCATCGAGATGTTCGTCTGGGCCAAGGATCGGTTTATGGGCGGGTATATGAGCCGCACGTCTCGCTTTTATTTCAGTCCCAGCTGCGGCCCGGTGGACGAGTGCTTGGAGCTTGAGCTTCGCCGCCTGCTTGCGGAAGCCGATGCCGCGGTGCTGAAGGCATACCCTGATCAACCTGTTGATTTGGATGATCCGAGGGATGAGGACTATCGGGGCGAGGACAGTAGTGATGATTGCCAAGACGAGGATAGCAGCGATGACGACGGTCAACGTGGCGACAAAAATGGTGGCGAAGAGGGAGAGGATACGCAGGCGTCCTGTAACTGGGACTGGAGCATGGATGAGTTCCTCCGAGCTTGGGATGTCCTGGTCAAGGAAGATAGGGTTCTTCTCTATAAACGACGTCGCTACTATGGCTGGAAGGGAAAACTCATGGGTATGTTTCATCTACATGCATGTCGACCCCAATTTTAATGAAATCTGAAGCAGCCTGGTAGTAGACTATTAACTACAAACATTTATTCAAATAGCAATCCGTGATGAACAGGCAAAAAAGCAGCAAGACTGCGCCTCCGCTTCTCGCCCCGATTCCCAGGACGTGTCTCACAAGCCCGCCATCAAGAAAGAAGCACCAGAGGACTGCCGTGCGACAGCAGTCACCCACGACATGCTGGACAAGCTTCGCGGTAGCTTTCTCTCTCGGTTCGACGCTCAAGAAGAGAAACTCGAGTCCCTCAACCGCGAGGTCCGACACCTTCGCAAGGAAAACGCTGCTATTAGCGCAGAAAGTGCGGCTCTTCACCATCGATTTAGCGACATATGATGAAGTTCATGAATCATGGATCGCATATTAGGGGCGTCTAGGGTGGTTGGGACTTGGTACGATTTGACAATAGATGGGATGCAATAGCAAACACATACCTAGGCTCCTGCCTTCCATTGCCGGGCTAGTCCATATACGGCTGACACCTCCCTAGATACCTAGTAGCACTTACAGAGTCACAATAATGACCATTCAGTTGAGCCTCACATCGCCGGCCTCGCTACGGCCTAAGAGTCTCCCTCTCGCGGCGTCAACTTGGGCATGTCTCTCCTTTCTTAGCTGTAGGGCCTCCTGCACACTAATCCCCTCCTGGAATGGCTCGACTCTCTCCCCCTCGACTCGCAGCCATCCTCGCCATCCGCAGGAGATATCTCCGTCTCCCACTCCGCCCCCAATGACTATTGTCCCCCACCACTCTCTACCCTTGCTGCCGTGATTTCCGTAAAGCATGAATCCCTCTGCCGACTCCAGTGTAGGTTTGAGCTGTTCTCGGGTGGGTTTGTACACGTAGAGATGTTTGAGGTCCTCTGTCGATATCCGTGAAACGGTATCATTTGTCATCTGGGGCTGGTCCCTGTTTGCTGTCTCTTCCACTCCGTCACCGCCTGAACGCTGCTTGTCCCCGACTGCCCCAGCGGGTCCGCCGAGGGGAAATTTTGTAGACGCGACTTTTAATATCCTTCTAACCTGAAATCTGCCTTCCACGTCGACAACCACCACCGCTTTACCTAGCGGGGGTGCGAGGAGCACGGCCACGAGCAGATAAACAAGGCTCAGATATCGTCCTGATACGGAGATAATAGGGCCGGTGTTCCCTGAACCTGTCGCTTTCTGGTGCTTTAGAGATAGCTCGTCGAGACCAGGGATTGGAATGCTTTTTCTAGCTCTGGATATTGTCTGGGCCCCTTGGATCCCCACGGGCTGGTCGTCTGGCCCAATCATCTGTGGTTGACGCTGGAGGGTGATTGCGGATATTTGCGCACGGAGAGTTGTGAGGATCTAGAAGCTTCATCAGCGGATACACAACATATCATCATGAACACAGTGTTTTTTCCCTTCGTGGCCGTGTTTGGTAGTATGAGGCTGCTCCGGACCTAGAAAGTCCGGCCCGGAATGGAATTGTGGGGACCCCGCATCCGGCTCCGAATTCGTCATCTCACAGCCTTCCGTGCCAACCATTTCCGAACGGCTTTGAAGAACAGTAACTTGCTCACCCACCTTGTTTAAACTTGCCTCTTCAACCTCGTCCAGGAGCTTATTTCCCGTCCATTTCGCCTCTTGATCTCCCATCCTGGCTGGGTTTTCCTTCCAAGTTTCTTCTTGCCCAACAGCTGTTGCTCGAAGCAGCCCTCTTCAGTCACTCCGAGCCTACCGCGAACACAGATACGAGGGAGCAAAAAATGGCACCACCGACGAAATCCTTCCCAGTCAGGGACCTGGAATCTCAAATAATGCTCGATCTCAACGAAAAGCGGAGAAAAACGCCAAATGGAAAGCCAATTGATTTGTCAAAATGCGAGAAGGTGAATCAGATTGTGCAGTATCTGTGCGACGTGGAGGCGGATCTTAGCGGCGGGGAGAGCAGGATTGTGTGTTATCCAGCAACAAGGAGTTTCAGAAGGTGGGTTCTAACTACAAATATTGGTCGGGACTTGGAGAAGGGAAGCTGCCTTGATATGGTAGACCATCAAGGATCTTGTTTGTTCGTGTTTTGAAGAGCCAGAGGAAGGCACACCATGGGTGCGGCGGGAGTGGCGCTGCTGCCCGGGATATAGCAACCAGGACCAATGCTGACGTCCAAGACATACAGGTGCCAAGACAAGAAAAGCACTTTCATGGTGGAAACTACGGCTTGGGAGCAATTGCAGAAGGGAAAGCCCAAGGAAAATAAGTAGTGTAAGCAGATGAGGCCCATCGTAGTAGTACCGATTTGGTGATGATGATATCCATATAGACACCTCACTTAGCGAAGAGCAGGGGTAAAACAGGCAGCATTTCACAGGCACAAATAGCAAAATATGTGCTCGGATTTCTATCGCTCCATCTCTACGAAATGTCTTCCGTGGACAGGCGCATGGTTTGTAGCCTCCTCATACATCGTTCTCCATAGTCTAGGTAGCAAGGAATCCAAGTATTGACATTAGTCCGGTTCCTCCCTTTCTCTATGCACACCATGACTTCCCATATCTCCCCCATCCCTAACGGCCTTTTATGATTGTATTTACCCCATATCTGCAGTCGGAAAGGAGGCAAAGGCACAACCTCATCCTGCCAAGCCAGCCGCCGTAGTTCGTGATGCTTGGCGTCCTCGGTGCACGGCGTTGGACGGCGGAAGTAGCGGCGACGGGTATCATGGGATATTGCATGGACATCGTTTATGCACTAGCCGTCTCGACAGCTTGCCTCTTGGCTGCCCTCTCCTCCTCAAGCTTGCTCATGTACTCGTCGCGAGCATTGGTGCGGGGCATGTGGTAGCCGTACCTATCGTCCTTCCGTGTCAGCATTCCATTCTAGCCAAGGAAGCGTAATACCCCCAATGCGCCTGTTTCGTATTTAAGATTACCCATCGAATTGATCATAGTGCGCTGTGGTGATTATGTGCTGTTCGGGGAGGGGCATTATTTACCAGAAGGCGTTGCCAGCGACGAAGCCGAGACCTTCACACCCAATTTGCTGTCAGTAATTGCATCACAACAAAGCCAATTAAGAGCGCATGAAATGGCATACCAAGGGCAATGGAGAGATCCATGACGAGGTTTCGTCGGAGTATCTACAAAAGCATCACACGCCAGTCAGCAATGCCAATATCCAAAGTCACCGTCCAGCCTTTGCTGATTTATCCTTCCCTCCAACCCAACCGCTTCCTCCGCAATTGACCGTCTTCGTCGGGGACTAAACACATACACCTGTGATGGGCTTGATAGCCATTGTGACGGATTGTGTATCGGAGACAGAGTGGAGAGTTTTCGATTGTCGCTGGTGCAGTCGAGCGGGCGGCAGAGGAGAGAGTGTTGGAAGTTGAGTGCAGGTTTTCGTCGCTCCCTCAAGGTGGGCAAAAAGATGACCTGATGCGAGCTTGATTCGGAATGGGCTATTTCCCGCGGTCGTCCCACCCCACTACACTAGCAAGCTCACCGGCGCCCGTCGAACTCCAATTCATCACGTGGTGATAGCCGAGGGGAAAGGTAGTATGGAGTCCACTAAGGACGTTTTCACACGCATGGGTCCCATTGAATGATGAACACCGGTTCGCTTTAAGGATGAGTGAATATCTGAGCTGAGAATTCAAGATCATGTGTATAGTCCCAAGAAATTCTGAAGCTGCGATACTTGCCGGGGAGAATGCAGGTCCAGCGTCTCTGGTTCAACCCATTATGTAAATAAATTATGGCCCTCCAACCCAACAGCAGATTAAAAAGGCAAGGTGCCAGAGTGGTTAATGGGTCAGCCTGCTAAGCTGATGGCTTCGGTCGCGCGTGTTCGAATCACGTCCTTGTCGGTTTTATTTTTGCGAATTTTGCCAAATCTTCCTTCTGTCACGAAGTCATAGAGAGTATATACAAGACTTGCAGAAATGGGAGACATTTCGCTTTAGGTCGAGTGGTTTCGATATACGCAATGGTGATAAGCACCAAGAATTAAGCCAGTTCTAATCTATGGGTACCTGTTGGAGCTGGCAGCGAAGGAGAGTGGCGGGATAAATCACTATCGATAACAATGAAATTCCTCGTCCAAAATTTTTCTAAAAAAAAAGTACCACTCCTGCAGTTCCACATTGTGCTGCTGGCTTCCTGCCAAAGGTCACCTCTCCCGTCAACGCAAAATCCAAAAAATCGACATCTGGCACCATGACGACCCAGAAGCACCTTCGCGACGAGGAAATCGTCGACACCGTCGAGCCCCCGCGCAAGAAGTCCAAAAAGCTTGAAAGCAATAGCGAGCGCACCAATTCCAAGAAGGATAAAAAACACAAGGAGAAGCGAGAGAAGGCCGCCGTCGACACGGAAGATAGAGATGCCACCGAGAAGGTGAGCAAGAAGGACAAGAAGAAGAGCAAAAAGTCCAAGAAGGAGAAGAAGGCCAAGGCAGATGACGAGGAGGCGGTAGATGCTCCTGAAGCTGCTGTCAAGGAAGTTCCCGGGTCTGAAGAACAGGGGTCCGAGGCACCCAAAGAGAAGAAGAAGTCTAGGAAAGACAAGAAATCCAAGAAGTTCAAGGTTACCGACGCGGAGCAGCAAGTAGACGGTGAGATGGTGGATGCCCCAGCCGAGATTCTCGAGACTGAGCCCACTACCGAAACTGTGACTCCCGAGAGCAATGTCGCCGACGGCGCCGTCAAGGAAAAGAAGTCCAAGAAAGACAAGAAAAAGTCCAAGAAAGAAAAAAATTCCAAGACATCTTCTCCCGATACCCAAGCCGCCAATGGCACCCAGTCCAATAACGGTCTCGTCACCGCCAGCTCTAGCTACACCGAAACCAACGCCGTCAGAGCTCTTTCCGAGCCCGACGTATCTACCTTCCTCTCAAAACACAACATCACGGCTACTAACCCCAAGCCTTCGTACGCTACGTACAGGCCTATAATCTCCTTCGACCACCTACCTAGCACGACGCTCCTCAATAAGTCTCCATTTGCCGAATACAAGGAGCCGACGCCCATTCAGGCGGCATCTTGGCCCTATGGTCTCGCTGGCAGGGACATCATCGGTGTGGCAGAAACGGGATCTGGCAAGACCATGGCTTTTGCTCTTCCTTGCGTCGAGGCTGTGCTTGCTGCTTCGGGAGGCAAGGACCGCAAGACGACGAGGGCGGTGATAGTATCTCCGACCCGCGAACTGGCGATGCAGACGAACGAGCAGGTGTCTAAGCTATGTTCTCTAGTCGGACTGAACTGCGTGTGCATCTACGGCGGGGCGTCCAAGGATGACCAGCGGTACGCTCTGAGGAAGGGTGCCGCCGTTGTGGTAGCCACGCCAGGTCGCCTCAAGGATTTCATCAGTGATGGCGGAATTACACTCGACAAGGCGGCGTTTGTGGTGCTCGACGAGGCGGACAGGATGCTGGATAAGGGATTCGAAGAGGATATCAAGGAAATCCTATCTTCGTGCCCGGCAAAGGAGAAGAGGCAGACTCTCATGTTCACCGCTACGTGGCCTTTCTCTGTGCAGAGCCTTGCGTCGACGTTCATGATCGACCCCGTCAAGATAACGATCGGGCGCGGAAACGGCGCAGATGCTTCTGATTCTGCGGAGGTGAAGCTGCAGGCCAACGACAGGATCAAGCAGGAGGTCGAGGTGATTGATCAGCGAGCGAAAGAACAGCGCGTTTTGCAGCTTCTCAAGAAATACCAGTCTGGCGCTAAGAAGGATGATCGCATTTTGGTGTTCTGCCTGTACAAGAAGGAGGCCGTGAGGGTGGAGAATTTCCTCTCGCAGAGGGGCGTTAGGGTGGGCTCGATTCATGGCGATCTGAAGCAGGAACAGAGAACCAGGAGTCTAGAGGCTTTCAAGCAGGGCAAGACGCCTGTGTTGGTTGCGACGGATGTTGCGGCCAGAGGGTTGGATATCCCCGAGGTTAAGCTCGTGCTTAATGTTACTGTAAGTTGCTGCCCGCCCTGGTTGTGGCTATTCCCTACCATTGCTATCTCTGCGCAAGTGCTATGTGCGAACGTTAGCTAACGAACTATTTTTTTTCTTCTCCCGGACAGTTCCCACTCACTATCGAGGACTACGTCCACCGCATTGGCCGCACGGGACGCGCCGGCAAGGACGGGCACGCCATCACCATGTTCACGGAGCACGACAAAGCGCACTCGGGGGAGCTCATCAACATTTTGAAGGCTTCCAAGCAGGCCGTGCCCGACGAGCTGCTCAAGTTTGGGACGACGGTGAAGAGGAAGGGTCATGATGCGTACGGGGCGTTTTTCAAGGCTGTGGATACCACAAAGAGGGCTACGAAGATTACTTTTGACTAGAGCAGACTGGGGTAGATGAGAAGGTGTCGTATGGTGATAGAAGAGGTAGAGAGCATTTTATAGGCGTTTTCGTGGTAATCAAAAAGCGGGAAGCGAAAGGTTCGAACGTATCTAAATGGGTCAAAATTTCACGATTCATGGTTTCATACTGTGTACGACCTGTCATGCATGTAATGAAGCTTGCGCCGTGCTTTGTTCTATATTCTCTACCATGAGTGCAGGAAGCCATGGTACGGCCTGTCGTATTAAATCATATATGCTCTGGGTTAGTCGTCGCGGGTATCCTAAAAGGCTGCCGTTAGTATGTATATCCTAGATGCATAGCCTCCACGAAGCCGTATGTATGCCTGGGGATGGGATCTCTCTTACATCCGAAATACGATTCGTAGCACTGCATCAAGAAGTCTCGTTCCGCATAGAACCTGTGGCCCGACCAGTCATTAGCATTCCCATTCATGCATACCCCCTCTCTCTCTCTCTCTGCCCACTCGTTCGGCGAAAACTTACAACACAGCACCGAAAGGAACCGCACACCCCGCCACCTTGAGCAAGCTTAGCATTGCTCCATCTCCCTCCTGGGCAACCCTGCTAACGACGCCCGCAGCAACGACGGCGCTTGCGGCTGCGAGCTGCGAGGGCATGGAAGCGCCGAACCCACCCCAGGAACCCCCCCTTCCCACCCCCCTGGTGCCAAACCACTTTCGTATGAACCACCCGCTCCACAGGATTCTTCCGAGCATGTTGACGCTATTTGCCGCGACGAGGCCTTCCGCGCCCATGTCCCAGTACCCGCCCAGGCATAGATATCCGGTTGCGGAGAAGAGAAAGGCGAAGAATATCATGAAGAGGGACTGCGCGTGGACTTCGGACGAGGAGGCGACGGAGGACACGAAGGCTTCGAGGATGCCGTTCAGGGCCAGCAGGGGGAGGGTCAAGGTGTAGGACGCCAGGGCGGCTCCCGCGTCCGGAGATGTGGATGAGGTTTGTGATGTCCACCGGCGGCCTGCTACGGTGGATAACAGTGGAGATGCAGCCGACGGACCGAGGGCCACGATGGGGAGGGAAAAGAAGGTGTATACGTGCAGAATCGTCATGAGCGTTGCGTGTGCTGTTAGGGTCGGGTTTTCTTCCACGGTCTCTTCTTTGGGCTTCTTCTTTCCCTCCTTCCCCGTCCCCTTCTCTCTGGTGTCGTCGTCATCCGTCGTCGTGCGTTCTTCTTGTTCTCCCTCCCTGGCGCCCTCTCCCGCCCGCTGCTCCCCAGCACCGGAACCAGCACCAGAAAGCAATCGGCTAAAATAAGACCGGCTGCTCTCCTCCACCGGCTGGAAAACTAGACGTGCGAGGAGTCCGCCGTAGTTGCTGACCAGGGCGTACACGCCCACTGCTTCCGGCGTGCTCAGGATGGAGACGAGGAGTGTGTCTCCCTGGGTGAGGACGTATTTTACCAGGCTTTGCACCACCATGCTTCTCGCCAGATTAAGCGTGGGCCTCGAAAACAGCCCCAGGATGAACTCCCCTTCCTTTCCGCCGAGTATCCTGGGGAGGAGAGAAAACCCTTCCTCCTTGGCTAGTGCGAGGGCGTCTGCGGTGTAGACGCTGAAGACGAGGGTGCCGTACCCCAGTTGCCCGACTGCGAAGGGGAGTACACCCAGATCGTTTTCTTGGGTGGAGCCCCAGTAGGCCATACCCAGCGTCAACAGACATCTTGCGAAAGTCCCCAGGCTTTCTGCTCGGCCGCGGGTAGCGAAGCGCAGACGGATGGATAGAATGATGAAAGCAGGTTCCGAGGCCAACTCGATTAGGGAAGCGAGGGCGTAGATGTAGAGGGAGGGAACTATGTACGGAGTGTTTGAGATCAGGACAGGGGAAAGGGAGGATATATAAGTGGATCCGAAGAGGATGGTTAGTGGGAGACCGATTAGAGGGGAGAGGTACGAGGTGTTTATTGCTGATTGCGCCGTTTGGATATCGTTGTTGGGGGTTGGGGAATCGTTCCCTTCTGTGCTGTCGAGTTTCATGTCATTTTGGCCCTTCGTGTTTTTAGATGTGTCTGTCCGCTGAGCTGCTACGCGAAGGCTCTCCCGAGAGAAGAATAGGACTGAGAGGTAGAACACTTCTAGTTGCGTGGAGACTCCTAGCAATTCTGCAGTTAGGAATCTCAACAGTAATTGGTTGGCTATGAAGGTGATTGCTCTTGACACTATCTGCAGCGCGATGAGCAGCGATGCGCCACGTACCACCGTCGTGGGCTTTCGTGCTTCGGTGGCAGCAGCAGTCGTCATGTTGGCGTTGGCTTCAGGTGTCGGGTTGGCATTGTAGACGGGGAAAATGAGATGATGCGAGATGGAAAAGGGGCGAGCTATGAGACCACCATGGTTTGCAGTCCCAATTCGTGAAATTGTTTCCTATGGTTTATAAGATAGGACATCAAGATGCCCTGTCCTGTGTTCATAAATGCCAATGCCGGTGTATAGTGGGGAGCTCCCAGCTCTCGGTACGTACTGTACCTGCGTTCTGCCCGCGCCCACCGCTTCCACATTTGGCCTAGCGTTTCGGGACTGCTCAACCTCAAATCTTCCATTGTGTGTGCAACACCACGATTTTCTCGTCCCGCCGCGAGAAAGAGTCTCTGTCCACGTCGCTAGGAAACGGGCGACCGAATCGCGAAACAATGAGTCTTCACCTTCCAGCACGGCGGCTATTACGGCCTGGTATGTTCTTTTCTTCCCCTTAATGGGCCTGCTGAGAGCCCATTGATCCCCCAATCCCTCCCATCCAAGCTCTTCCGCAGCTAACGAAAAGCCCACCTTTTCGAACCGCAGCCGGCTCGCCCCTCCTCACGACAAGCTTCCTCGCCGCTCCCTCCACACTTCCTTTGCGACATTCACCTTCGAACCACCTCCACCAACCCCAATGCCCCCAGCGGCAGCAGCACAGAGGCATAAAATGGTGGCCGAGCCAGAAACCCTCCAAAAAACCCACCTCGTCGGACCCCTTCTCGCAAATGGACGCAGATCCCGCCCTCCGACGGAAAGCCCAGGGTAAATCGCCCACCGTCTCTTCCACGGACGTGGAAGCAGCCCAAGAGAAATTCCAATCCCAGGTCACGGGCGGTGGAATCTTCGACACGGAGATTGCAGAGGCGGACTCTGAACGCAAGAGAAGGAAGGAACGAGGCGGTAGTGGTGTTCCGATGGGTGCTTCTTCCAGCCAGGCAATGATGCAGCAGCAAGCGGAAGGAGGGGGACAATCATCAGACATGGGGAGCGAAACCATCGATCCGGAAAACTCCAAGCTCTACCTGGACCCGGACCCGAGGGCGAGGGTCAGGTGGGAGAGGAAGAAAGTCATCCAGATGGTCAGGAAAGGTGGGAGGACGACTAGGGAGGAGAGGATTAGGATTTCGGAACGCAAAATCATGATGAGGTCTCCATACTTCTTCACGTCTGTGAAAAAGCTGGGGGCGTTGACGAGACAAATCGCGGGAAAGACCGTGGACGACGCGCTGGTGCAGATGAGGTTTTCGAAGAAGAAGTTTGCCAAGCACATTTCTAGACACTTGGAGCTAAGCAAGAACATGGCAGTTGCGAAGAAGGGCATGGGACTGGGCAAGGCTACCGGGGAGGCGCCGCTCGCGAAGCCGGTCGAAATCGAGACGAAGAAGAAGCCGGGCATGAGCGGTATGCAGCCGATGAAGAAGAAGCTGGTCATCACGGACCCGACGAGGATTTATATCGACGAGGCGTGGGTTAATAAGGGGAGTTATTATACCTCGAGGATTTATAGGCATGGAAGGGGCATGAAGAGTCTTTGGAAGACCCCTAGCACTTGTGAGTTTCTAAACCCTTTCGCTTTCCATCTCCTCTCCTATGAAATATTTCCCTTTCCGCACATTTGCTTCTGGTCTTGGATTTGCCCACGACTAGGCAAAGGGATGCGGGGACGGAGTATTTGGAAACGCTTGCTAACGGGCATGGTGTGATGTTTTAGCCATGACTGTCGTGCTCAAGGAAGAGAAGACGAGGATGCGTCAGCACAGGGAGAGGCAGATCAAGCAGATCAAGGCCAAGCCTTGGGTCCATCTTCCCGACAAGCCTGTCACCGCGCAGAGGCCTTATTACTCTTGGTAAATAAAGCGGATGGACACTGCTTCTCGGGCTGCCCGGGAATGGAAACCGGCAATGGCGAAAACATCGAGGAGATGGAGAGTGTCTGTCCATACGGGGGGCATGGATCTGTAGCCCAGCTCTCTGCACAAAATCTTGAAACGAAAATCAAACCCAAGAATATATAAAATGGATTTATATCCTAGTTGACAGTCTTGGTATTTATTTTAGTCATATGTATGCGCTGTTTGCACTGTAGGTGCGATTGATTTAAGTTCGACAAGCTAACAAGGGGTTCTATACAGCTATACAGGGTGTCACTTACATGTATCTCCGTGGTATTACCTTCCGAACCGTTAGGAGAAAACGGCATGTAATCCCACTACGACGTACAGGCAAGGTCTCGCACAGGCTGTAATTATTAGGTTCTAGGGTATAATCCCAGTAGAGCGTTCCAAGACATGCATTTCATACTTCAAATGGTATTTATTCCCGGGTATAAATATTCAAGGATTGTAAAACGTTTGTGTTTATTCTAGTGAATATATTGCTGCCTGCCCAATGCCCAACCCGTATGAGTACTATATCTAATAAATGGTAAATGTCGTTACGATACCTTCGTGTATGTGTCTGTATGTACGTACAATAAAAGCCTTCTTTCTTGTAATATGGTTTTATACCGCAAACCATGAACCATTACATTCCCATAAATCGTGTCTTGCATCTTGCCGTATCGTGCCCATCATGTCGTTCTCTACTCACATGCTCTTGGTGCCTATTATCTTCTCGTGTGAAGTCATCACCTCCAAGTCTCACTAGCGACACTTCCATCCCCGTAGGCGTAGTACCCGCTCGCACTCCCGTAGCTCAATCCCGATCCACTCCCGCTACCACTAGCAGCAGACAACTCGCTTCCACTTCCACTCCCGCTCACGATACTCCCGTCGCCGCTCCTACTCTCGCTTCCATCGCTCGAACTCCCAAACCCACTAGCGGTACTCACACTCCTCGTCTCGCTTGAAACCCCAGACACCGTGCTGGATCCAGACACCACACTGGACCCAGCCCCTGTTTCTGTTCCGGACACAACACTGGTCCCAGCTCGCGTCCCCGTAACAGCAGACCTAGTCCAGGGTCTCGCCCCCCTCGTCGTCCTCGTAAAACCCATGGCCGCAGTTATCTCACTCTCTGTAATATCGCTCAGACCAGTATGGTCCCTCCAGTTCCTCTCGTCGCCCTTTCTCTTCAGACTAGACGTTCGTCCGGGGACTGGGACTTGTGCCGGGATCTGCACCCTGGGTGGTCGGTCGGAGTTTTCTCCTCTTCTAATGCTACCGCTTCGGCGGGGCTCGCCACTGTTTCTTCTGTGGATGCTGCCGCTCCGACGGGGGTGTTCTCCGCTGCTTCTGCGGCGAATACTCGTACTTCTTTGTCTCGGGGTTTCTGCTCCGCCGGTGCTTCTCCGGCGCGTGCCGGCGCTGCTTCGACGACTGTGCTCGTTGCTCATTCTAGAATCCCGTTTCTTCGTACTGGAACTTCTCCTAGGTTCCCTGACTTTTTCGTTGTAGTCCACCACGCTCTCGCCGTTGATTTCATTGACTTCGCTGGCGGGGAACTTGACTCCCTTCCCACCGTGACTGGGCTTCCTCCTTCTTCTCCTCTTTTTGCCCTCTCCATCTTCGCCCCCGTCCCCTTCTTTCCGTCCGCTCCCGAAAGCGTTCTTGGTGACGACCCACCTCTCGGTTTCCCTCCTCGCAGCGACACACCACCGTTCCGCTGCGTTGGTGGTCCAATCCTGCCATTCGCGCTGTCTCATCTCGCCCCTCTCTGCGTCGTCGTGGCCGGGCCTTCGTAGTCTGTTCACGACGCGTTCTGTCCATCCGTTGAGGTGGCCGACGCTTCTCTTTTCTCTCAGCTCCGCTGGTTGCGGGGAGGGTACAACTTCCTGGAGTCCGGACTCGAAAGAACGTCTTTGCGTGCGTCCTCTATCGTAGGACATCCGGCTGAGCGAACAGTTTGACGGGCAGGTTGTCGTGGCCCACGAGCCGTGAGAGTTTCGCTTTCTGTGTCTGTGGGCGAGACCACGGCGTCGATGACCGGCGGTCCAGCTTCGTTTCTTATTCCAGGGAATGGAGAATCTCCACCTCAATTCCGGTCTTGGGGCAACGGGTGCGGTCGCGAGGTTGGATGCACCGAGCGTGCTGTCTGGGATATTTTGTTGGCGGCCGGTGACGAGACCGAACATGTTGGCGATGTAAGCTGCGAATCCAGTTCGTTCCTCTTCGACCTCGGTGCTCCCGCTCAGTCCCGTGCCTCCGGTCCCGCTCGTGTGAGTAGAGGGGTGGGCGGTGGATGTTGGACTGTACACATGGTCGTTGTCCCATGCGGACGAAGAGCGAGAGTAGTGAGAAACCCGAGATCGCGATCGCATCACGCTGCCGTAGCCGCTGCCGTAGCCGCTGCCGTAGCCGCTCCCGGATTCGGTGCTGCCGGCCTGGGACATTCGTTTGTGTCTCTTGTGGACGAGGAGGATGACTGTGATTGCTACCCCAATGATAAGAGCTAGCAAAACCCCCACAATAATGAGAATGTGATCAATAGTCAGGGGCGAGGTCGAGGGGGAGGGTGCGGCCGACAGGTATTGTGCTGTTGATGTGCTTGATGCAGCGGTTTCTGTGGAGGAGGATGGTGAGGATGATGATGATGTGGTGGACGAGAGGGTGACGGCTCTAAGGGGCTTTGTGAGTATAGATTTTCATGAGTTTGGGGAGGGGGAGGGGGGTATATGGTATGCAATATGTAATGCATGAGCATGTCTTACCGTGAGAGTAACCTGAATGTATCAACCAGTGTTGATCTTTGTGTGGTGGAGGTATTCACCGCTTTTCGTGCATGACCGCCTAGGGTCTCTAGAACCTCCCTGCTCAGGATGGCCGGCATCTCGATGGGGGAATGCTTTTTGCTCGCCTGATTCCTTCTCCTTCTCTTCTTCCCACTCTCCCCTCTTGTGTGCTGTAGTTGTGGCTCCTTCACCGAGACCTACACCTTCTCCCCGAAGTGGTATAACAAAGTGTCGTGGGAGGCGTGTCCTCCTCTTCCGCTTCTAGAGGCTGTTGAGACTTCGTGTTGCCAAAAACTTATTTCGTCCTACACTCATTTCCCAAAGTATATGCAAGGTCGCGCTTCCTGTAGCAGTCACACGCTTGCAGCGGGTTATAGGATTCTTATACCGTCCTTCTCCCTTGTAGTTTGCTGTCCTCCCAGCCTTTTTCTCTCCTTTCCTGCCCCCAAACTGGCCGTACGGTGTGGAGCACCCCTGCCAGGCACTGTTTTCTTGGCACCCACAGCAGCGCTCGTGCCAGCGGGGGGGAATTCCCTGTGCTGCACTCGGTTTGTCGCTGTAAAATTTGGCGGTGGTTGAAAAGTTGGCTTGTGCACTCTTGCCGTCTGGCTCCCCTGTTCTCAGCACTCCACTGGCAGCGCTGCGAAGGTCGTGTTCCAGTTGGTCCGTCGCCGTCGTACAGTTGATTTTCCGTCGGGTATAGTGATGTTCGCCCCTTTTCTCCCAGCCTCTTGTTCATCTAGAGCAAGATCTTCTCGACACTAATAACCTCGCAGGCTCCAACAGCCTGTGCATGGGTTAGAAGACAGTTTTGTCAAACGAAAGAACATCCAAACAGCAAATCTCGGAAAAAGAACAGACTTGTCATCTGGGGAACTGGTGAGCTTTATTCTTGCGGTACTGGTAGCCAAATCAGTCAGTCAGTCCTCTCCACCTTGACCCCTATGCATCAGTCCAGCCCATCACAGCATTTCTTGGATCGGCGGTGACAAGAGTCGAACCTGCCAACGGACGGGCGGTTTTGCGTCATTCGGTTTGCTTCCGGTCGGGGGCTCCTATACAGTAGTCGCAGCTTCCCTCACATACCCTTCTCACCGCCTCCAGGCCCCGGAGTGTTTGCTGCCTCCATCAGACACCCAGCCAGCTCATCGATTGCCTGATCGCTGCCACACTTGCAGCCACCGGTGGTAGGTAGCGGGAGCTACCCAAGCTAACAGGAAAAATACTCATCGCTGGAAAGACGATCGACCCCCGGCGTTCTTTCCATTCTTCCCCGGGTCCCACTTCCCCCTGCCAGCCTCCAGGGAGCGTCCACGGTGCAGTGCAAACTTCCAGAAACAGTAATAAAATATGTTAGTTGGCGGAAGACAGCCGAGTATTTTGATGGTGCTCACCGCCATTAAGCCCGTCTTGAGCCGCTTGAGCCTGTCATCGCCAGAATTCTGCCCTACGCCAAAAGGTAGCAATTGCATTGTAAAATGACGGCCCAAGATGCAGTAGGAAGACGAAGCAGAATAAGAAACCGTTCCGTTGCTCCCATTCGCTTCGTCCCGAGCCAAGCTATTGGGGGAAATGTTGGCCAGCAGATGCTTCCTTCGAACCTCGCGTGTGTGAAATAGAACGATGTTCGCTGTCGCCATCGTGGGTCCCGTCCTATAGGATTCTGCCAGCGCACCTAACAGCCTATCCACCATGGCCCATATTCTTTCTGTCAGAGGTCAGCCAGTCATATTATATTTTCTGCATCGAGGTACAATTGCTATTTGTGCATTCAGGCGAATACTTGCAGACCGCTCATCTGGTGCGGCAGCTTTAGCTTCATGTAGAGATGCTGCATGCATGCAAAGGTCCAACCCCGCCGCCTGTCGTGATTGCATGCGGCTCTACCAAGCCTTAGTTTTCCACCTGCCATGTCACTTTCGCCCTCACGCGACATCGCATGCTAGCTAATAGTCACCTCGAAGAGTAGAGCATGTCGCCATTAACAGCCACTGGTGGGAAACGAGGTACTTGTCTACGTACGGTTAAAACACAAAACGAAAACGTGAGTGGTATCTCTGTTGTCAAGCGTGGCTGTGAGACTAGGCTTTTGAGTCCCAGATGCCACGCGACTAGTTAGTTTAGTACATTACTACATGCGAGAGCTATAACCCCATGCCATAAATGCGTAAAAAACATACGCTGTTTTGCTGTACCATTGGGGGTATGAATGCTGTCAACCACCACTAGAGTCTTGCTGATACAGACTGCTGGGTTGTTGGGTCCCTCCGATGCATACAGATACATGATGTTCCGTTACGCCACAATTAGCCCCTTGTAAACGCCACGTCCAAAGCAGATATGATGTCTCTTATTGCCAATGGCATTGTCCTCCGGCTAATGTACGCAGAGGTCAGCTATCAACACACCTGACTGTAAGTAGACACAAGATGAAGTTCCTCAACGAGGCGACTCTATCAGCTCCTAACCTGCGTCAGGCTGGGCTGCGTCCTTGGGACCATGTTTTCGTAACGCGTGCTGGTCAGTTCGAGGTTCTGCTTTCTGCCCTTGATCTTCGAAGTAGTGGGGGTAACGACAGGGTTCGAACCGCCGTCGTCGCTAGCATAGGAACGTCCGGATCCCGGCATTGGGCTAGAAATGTCGAATTCCTTTTCATTCCGCTTTGCCGACGCTTTGCGATCCCTACGACGGCAGCAAAGGGCGATTAGAAGGGAAAGAAAAATCACAGCAGCGGCTCCAGAACCGACGGCGATGCCAATCTTGGCACCAGTAGATATCCCCGAAGTACTATCACCGTCGTCCTCATCGCCTTCGTCATCACCAGAACTAGAGCCCGATGCAGTGGCAGAGGCAGGGTCGGCATCGGCGTCGGCGGTCTTAGTTCCCGAGTTGGAATCCGAAGTAGAAATGTCGTCTGAGGTGGGAGCTGGAGCCTTAGTACTAGTCAACAGCGTCGTAGGAGTAGACGCAGCAGATGTCTTACATAATCAATGTTAGTGATGTGTCCCCACATTGGTACTGCTGATAAAGGACAACGAAGATCATGTGGGATAATGGGGAGGTAGCACTTACAGTAGCAACACCAGCAAGATCTGACGTGGAGGTTGTCTCAGGAGCCGCAGAACTAGTTGGGGCGGAAGTACTCTCAGCAGCAGGTGCTGTGGGCTCGGGAGCGGTAGAAGTTGAGGACGGGATACCGCCAGTGGCAGCTATATATCTCTGCGTCAGCAAGTGTTTGCTATAAGTTTGTAACGGCTAAGCGTTGAGGAAACCATTGAGTTGCCGTGATTATACTACTGGTATTCCATATCGATTTCCCTCCCACTGGTGATGCTTCTAAGGGTGTTTCCACGAGAGATCATCTAGGGGTACTTACTAGCACATTTCTGGTTAACATACGTGACGAGCTCATTGGCTCCTTCCGGATCCTCGCTAGCGCAAGCTTGGGTACCACAGTTAGTGATGCCGTCCTTGAAGCTCTGAGCGAGGCACAAGCAGCCGTAGTCGACAGTGCTGCTGCAACCGAAGTCGGCAAACTTGTTCTCCATCTCCGTGAGGCAAGAGCTCTGCAAAAACAGAAGAACAAACAGTTAGCAGCTTGAAAGACAAGATCGTACTGATTGTTGATAGACAAGAGATCTAAATGGACATGGGTCGACTTACAGCGCAGCTGGGTAGCTGGGTTGGGTCCGTAATCTGTGCCATGACAACACCAACCCTGGCAGCCACTGCCACGGCGGCAGAGGTGAGAAGTCGCATTTCCGGCTGCTGACGATGGTGCGGCTAATATGGTTCGTGTACCGAGGAAAACTAGTAGGATTATCGGTACGATTGAGCGGCCGAGATGGTAAGGGAAGAGTAGAGAACGTTCGTCGAAGTGTCTATTTGTTGTACCAATACTCCGAAGTGTTGATGTGGGTTGGGGAGTGGTAGTTGAAGTCGACAGCAACTAAAGGCCGAGGGGCAATAAAGTGTTCGAGAGAGTATCTGAGAGGTTTCGACGACAGCGTGCGTGAAGTTTGAGTTCTCTGACCAGTGAGGTGGGTGAAATTGAACTCAAACTCTGTTGCGGGTAACTGCCTAGGTACTGGAGGGTCGCACCTGTGGCAGCCGCAATGGATCCTTCTCGCAGCTCAGGTAGGACAAGGTTGATGATGAAAAGAAATCACCACGGCAGATCGGTGTCCCTGGCGGAGTTAGGAAGGCTCGCAGCTTCCCCCAATATGAGCCACCTCAGTCCTGATGGGTAAGTGTGTGAATTCGCTCCTGCCTTCTTTCGTTCTTGACGTCCTTCCTTCCTTGCTTACTCTCGAGGCCGCCTTTGCCAGTTTGTATTCCCGTCTGATTTTTATGTGGCAGCTCCCAAGGGTGGGTGCAATATCCCGTCGCTCTGGTGGCGGACCCAAGCAGGTAGGTGCGACAGTTTGTAAATGCCAATGATAGGTACCAATTGTCTTCCAAGTTCAATACCAGACCTCGACCGTGCCACTTCCTTTTCCCCAATTGAGTGCGTATTTGTCCCCCTTGTCCTCGAAAGTCGTAAAGATAAAAAGGGATGGCAGACTTGTATGCGACTACGGCTCGGTGTTTTATTTCGATTGGGGTTTACTCGTATATGCTCCTCAGCTTTGTTCAACCTCAGAGCGGGTGACACTTGTATAGTCCACACGCAGCAATGCCTCGAGATTCGGACCAGGTTGAACCCTCTCTGTTGCCTCGATATCTGTCCTTAATATACGTTGTGAAGAATCCACCTATTGAGACGAAGGAATGGAAGGGTTCAGAATTAAACCAGCAAAAAAGAAGGCGGAAAACAAAAATAAACGAGCGAGGTTTTTGCGACCTAGTTAGGATTTTTTAATTTAAGAGTAAGGAACGACTGGCGGCAACGTCCACACGGGAGAAAGGAAGGAATTGGAAAGTAAGAGGGTGGGAGGAGCGAGAAACATGTGAGAGTAATAATGCTATCGGAAATCCAGTCCTCGGGGGAGAGCGTGGATAAGACAGAAATAAAATCCACAATGGTCGGTCCGGTCGACGAAGGGAATAAAGTGGGTGAGAAGCCCGTTGCTCTGGAATTGAAAGTTCGTGTAGCTGGTAGAGAGAAGGCACAAGTTGTATGAAGGGAAAACTACAACCGCTATGGAGCAGAGTATATTGGATCGAAATGGATGGGTTTGGATATACAATAGTCGCAGCTAGGCGCAATAGATACAAAGAAAGGACCGTGGAGGACAGGACGCGACACAAGGAACAGCGCGAGTAGCCGCCGAGTGGGCTACAATCTCGAAATGAAAAGGAGGGTGCGGAGAGGGAGGCGACGATTCTTTAAGCAAACGAGCGGTGCTGGAATGGCGACACCTCACTTTGGAAATCCCAGGGGGTGGAAGGGAGGGATTGAATCCGTGTGTCTGTATGGAGTATATCGATCCACTGCCATGGATGTAGCGTTTTACCCCGTACACCTTTCCTAGGAAGACACACCCAGGTATCCCTCTCTCTCCTTATTACGGACTAAAGTCACAAAGCCCGTATAATGGCAGGGGCCGTAACCGTAACTTCTGATGCAACCCCATGCGAAGCAGAGGAAAAGGTACTTGCTGCCCAGCCACTGGCTCTCTACAAGAACGGGGTACAGTACCTGCAGCAGGCACTGCTTTTTAGCAAGCCCTCATTGCCTCATTCTACAGGCGCAGACTGCAACCCTCGGCACACCACAAAAGGCTGGGCATCCAGGGGTATGCATTTCGAATGTTCCAAAGAAAGGGCCTGGATGAGCAATCCTTCTCGCATCTGCCGTTCGTCGACTAATGCCTAATGGGGTGCATATGGCATGGTGTTGTATGTGTGTATGTATGCAAAAATCTCGGAGGCTCTTTTTACCACCTACATTCGCCACCGGCAATTATTTCTGTTTGCTGCTCCTATGAGGCGGGGTTGGAGTAATCAACGTGATACACCTCGGGAACTAAAAAAAAGAAAAAGAAAAAAAAGGTCTCTCATCTATGGAATGGTGCCCCTGTTTTTCTTTGCCGTCTTCTCCATATTCGATTTACCAGACTGAGGCAAGCAATGTGATATACATACTTCTCGACGTCGCTGCACTAACAAGTTGGGGAATAATGTGATCGTCTTTGTCTGTAGCCGTAGCCGCCGGGAGATCTGTCAGCCCTGATTCTTGCCCGATTGTGTTCGGGCGAAGCGTTGGGTGTGTTGTTGGTAGTGCCACAAATGCATCCTTTACTCCTCTCAGCTCCCCCCTCCCGTTGGAATTGAGCATGCTCTTGGCTCCCTGGTCCATCCCAATTCCAGCTCCTCAACACAACGTACATCCCAGCGCAGAGGGCAGCAGAATAAACAGACGACAAAACGAGCTGACGTGGAATTTTGCATTATGCCGCCCCTCTTTCAATTCAAATGTGCATGCATGCCTAGGATCGCCGCGGGGGGGCTCACTCAACAGCAACGCCGCTGAAGATGTGGCTAGGCAGGTGCTAAAGTTAGTAGTACTATAGCAGTGGTCCTTGTCTACTGGATCCAGCCGACAGCGGGACCCGCTTTGAAGGCGTCGCCCAAGACACGCCACATCATTCAGGAGAAAGGAGGGGGAGGGCGCGATGAGCTACATAGTACGTTCCATATGGCGGTTTGGACACCGACAAGCAGCGCTGAAAGAAGAAACGGTGTGTTTGGTTGCTCAAACAGAGAAACACACTTACCTTCTTCAAGACCCCTGCGTTCTTCGCGCACGACTATATGTGCTCCCCGAACGAGTCCCCGGTAGTGCTCCTGCCGTCTGGTTCTGGTCTCGACATCTCTATTGCGCACTCATCAAAGTGAAGCTTGAATGGCTCCAGGACTCAAAAATGGCTCGGCCGGAGCGGCAGCTACCCGCTCGTTACAGCGTAACAGGTAGGATTTCATGGTGAGACCTCGGCCTCTCACTCGTCCACAGCAAAAGCCTGGTCCGCGCAACAGAGCCACCCCACCTCCTTGCCCATCCCCGCCAATGCGGATATCCCCCAAAACTACCAAGGGGTGACCATGGTACTCAAGTCTTGTCGCTAAAGGGGGGATCGGGGGGGCTGCTGGGGGCAGTAACAACCTTCAGAAGTAGCTGTGAAATGTGAAATGCGCGGTAGGACTGTCGCCTTGACGGGCCCTCGGGGTCCCAGCAGCGCAGCCGCTAGCAACCAGCGTTTAAGAGTGTGCGGGGTTGTGACGTACAAAGTCTTTGATATGGCTCGATCAGTAACCTATGCGACAGCTTTTTGATTGCTATGTATCTCGGTGCAGCGGTGAGTGAGTCTGGTGGTTCCTCGCATCCTCGCTGCTGCTGCTATACATGTACGTATGTAGGTAGGCATGTCTCATCTCCACAATCCCTAAATGATAGGTCATGCGAGGGGGCAAAGACATCCGGTGTCTTATCGTATTTGGTCAAGCATCCTGCCTCTCTTTGAGACCTCGCACCCCCACGGCCGGCGAGCGAAAACCAACATCCATCGAGCCGCATCTCGCGAATCGCAGGCGACTGGGGCATCTCGTAGATTTTTCCTTCTTTCTTGTTTGCTGCTGCACCATACACCACAGCCAATGAAGGCTCCCGTGGCGGTGGCTTCACAAGTTGAACCGATTTACGGTCTCTCATGATTCATGCTGCTTGCCAATTTCATCCCAGTTACCGCTATACCCTATACCTACCAGGCTACCACCAGCCAAATTGGGAAGGTCGAATGCGGGAAGCGATGCCCCCTAAGATGCAGCCTTGCAAATCGTTGGTCCACAGTTGTGGGGATGTTGGGATGTGGGTCGAACTCTGCGACGCCTGCGCCACACTCCAACGACGCTCAGCAGTCGAATGAGCCAGTTCGGTGAAATTGCATCTCCATGCGCAAGAACCACGATGCGGCAGCTGCATTGAGAGCATCCCCCCTTCCATTTCGTCACCTGGCAAGCTTCTATAACTCTCCTGTCACCTAGAAACCGCATGGTGACGATAATATGAGGTCTTGAGGGCCGTAAAACCCGGTTGTGAACGGCCTCTTGTGTTGCATTGGGTGGTTTGCCGGATATATAGAGGGACTAGGGTGTTTGTAGTTCATGAAGATATTTAGGTTGAGAAGCGAACGACTCCGAAGCGGGATTTCCCACCTACCATCGACCTACTGTAGCAATATACTCAACGCTGCTTGATCGCCGCCAAGTAATAACTGGGAGAATACAATCCCCCTGGCGCCAAGGTCGACAGAAGCTCTCCCCTCGCGCGAACGGGGTGCCATTCGGTAACGGGCCGCCACAGCTTACGACGGAGCAACAATCTGGTGTTGGATTGGAAAAGTGTTGATCCCTGAAAACGATGTTTATTGATCATGTTGTTGTCGACGGCAGGTATTACATAGTGTTCCAAGGCCGCACTGGTCAAAAGCTAGTCAAAGCTAGTCAATGAGTCCCAAGAGCACCGAGACCCCCTACTGGCATGGCTAAGGAGCTGGCGGCCCGCTAGCGGTGGGACCGTTCCATGGCCCACATCTGCAATGACTCGCGAGCTTACGCTGAGAGAGAGGAACGATATGGCAAACTGATGGTTTTTATAGGGATGTTGTATTATGTAATATTTTGCAGGCACCAACGCTCGACTATTCTCTTGAAGTAGGTATTTCGGATGTCGCTATATTCAATAGTTAGGCGGCCCATCCTGAGTCTGTCGCGCTTGGAATTAAAAGGCAACGCACTCAATGCGTAGCAGAGCCTTGGTCGAAAGACTCGTCTGGCTAGTACTTGATTGGGCGCACCGACGGGGCTGACTTGCACGACGTTTGGTTTATTTCTCATTCGTAACGTCTAGGGCATACAGTCGAGTTCCTGCTGCGTTGTATCACGGCATTGCCCACAGGTTCTAGAGCTGCTGTAGGTCCTGAGGCCTCGGCTACTGAAGAGCCTAGCATCTGCCAGCAGAGGGTAGCAAGAAGCTTGGCATGTAGGAAACTAGCTCAAATTCTGATAATTGGTCAGACAAGTGATGCAATGGATGTTTTCCCTGGTTGTTCGTGTCGTATCTGGTCCCTCGTATGTATGAGACTGGGTTGGTTGGCACTCTGGACCACCCCGTCGTGGACGAAGTTGAAATAACCCTCTCAAGTTGGAGTACAACCTTTCGAAAATCTGGCTCATAAAAAGGGATGGCAATCCGGAGGAAAAGCAACATGAAGGTGAGGTGGATGAAACCGAAGCATGCATCTTGCAAGCCTAACCTAAAGCTATCCACAGATGAGATCGAGATTGTGACATCGCAGGGTAAATCCGCACAGGCCAAGGCGCTGCGGTGGAAGGCTTTGGGAGGCGTATCGGCATTTTTTCTTTTGGCCTAGCAGTTCAATGGTCGTGGAGGGACAAGATCGGCGGCACAGGCCGATTCCGCGCCGGGGGAAAAGGAAGAGCGGAAACAACGGCGGAGTTCGGGGGGAAAGAGGAGCGCGGCGGAGTGGAGCCTGAAAGGTGAACGGTCTGGAAAGTCCACCTCGAGCATCCCGGGCGATGTGATTGGATGATTGACGTCACAATGATGTCTAGCCACATGCTGGACCCTAGATGCTGCGACAAGAAATACTCTGCCAATGACAGCTTCGGGTTCAGAAGTTCTCAGGCTTGCTGTGGTTGCACACATTTCGGAAGGGATCGCCAGGGTCTAGAACAGCCTTTCCGGACGCTGGAACGAAGCGTGACCTCATTCCTAGATAAACTGCCACAACGCGGAATCAGAAAAGCTGGACGTTCTGCATGCCGTATTGCCAAGCTTGTATTTGCACCTTTGCGTCACCCCTGCCCTGTTTTTCAGGCTGTTTTTTCAGGGTCTGGGCCAACCAGTCAATCCAAATACTAATCGAGAATTCCCACCCAGCACCTTCCGGGTGTGCTACGTTCTATCGCGAGTGCCTACTGCTTGTGGAGACCAACATGGAGGGAGGGAAAGCAAGTGGGGATTCGGTGTTGTTTGTGTCTAGACGACTTGCTCCTCTCGGGAACCAAAATTGAGAGGAAGGAATGGATTGGAGAAAGTTGGCATCAGTCCTAACAGCAGTCACAACCAAGCCTTCGGTACGGAATAGAGATTTGAAGACCCTTAGTAAAGGCTTCTAGTCCATCCATCCATACTTGTGAGGCGAAGAAGTGTCAGTAGTCATCAACTCACCTCGGGGGTTTTTTTTCTTCCCCTCTCCTCTTTTCCCCTTCCAACTTCCCCGTTGCCTAACCCTGCCGTACTGCATCCCACAGAGAGTATCGGTCTTTTCTTGTGCTCTCTTGCGGCCTTCGTCTCCGCCGCTATTAGTAGGACATACCTAGCAATAGCCAGTCCCAGTCCCCAATCCAATCCGTCTAACCTGAAGGCTGCCGCAACTTCCATCGTTTCCTACGTCTCGTCTGTTCTATGGACGCAGCCAACCCATGACTAAAAGAAACCGGAGTCTCGATAAGCTCAGCATCTGCTCCTGTCCAGCCTGCGCCGTCCACCACCCGCCATCCGCCATCCGATACGCTTGTTCCGGAGGCCTGCTCTGGACTCCATACAGGCAAGATTCAAGACTAGCTCCAATCCTCGATTACCCGTACCCACTTAAAACTACGTGCTGTGCAGGGGCGCGGACCTCTCCCGTTTGCAGCTGTGCCGGCCACTAAAAAAGTGGAATTTTTTAGCAGTCACGCACGCTGCAGTCGCAACTCTCTCCTCCCTTTCATATTGTTCCAGTTGTCCGTCATCCTTGGCTCTGACACAGCTGGGACAGGACCCTGGGAAAGGCTAACCTCTCTCTCACGACCACTCATCGTTTGACCTTGATCCCTATTTCTGATCGACTATTTTGGGTCTCGTCACATTCCTTGCTTTCGTTTCCTCCATCCACCGTCCCGTCAACCACCCATCCATGTTCCGTCCCGGACCCGAGAGTGGACACTGTGTTCCCTAGCCGTAAAAATCCACAACCCTAACCATCAGGTGGCCCCGAAACATTCCCTACACCCTCTCCAACACACATGACTACATCCCCCGACACACTAGCCTGATCACAACAGCCTCCCGACTCTTGATGGTTGTCTATCCACTCCGAGGTGCGATCGCCCGTCACTACCGAAATAATGACCCCTGTCCCCGCTGGAGAGGACAACTGGATCGCCTTTGTCGAGGACGCAATCCGTCGCGCAAGGAACAATGAAGCACGCGCCCAGGTGCTCGAGGTATTCGACGATGCCATCCGCTCCGAACCTACCAGTCTCCGCGTCTGGCTGGCATACTGTGAATACTTTTGGACCCTCTATACGGGCTGCATGAACGGCCCCGTGCCGGGATGGACTAGAGAAGACCAGATTGAGGGCCGCCAGGTCTTCTCCCTCAACGACGCTCTTTCTCTCTGGAACCGCGGCTACGATGCCATCAAGTGGCGCGTCGGCGACAGCCACCGCCTCTGGGACCGATGGGTCTCTCTTGAGCTCGAACAGCTCGCCCGAACTCGAACCCCCGAAGGTGTCAAGCGTATCACCCACCTATTTCGTAACCGCCTCCAGACCCCCCATCAGACATGGGACTGCACATCATCCATGTTCTCAACGTTCTTGACTGAATACAACAAGGCGGTCTGGGAAGAGCAGATGGCCGAGGTCACTCGTTCCTCTAAGGAGGCTAAAGAACTATATCAACAACGCGACAGGTACGAGGTGCGGCTCGCACAGGCTGAACGATCCGGCAATCCTGATGCCATCCGCGCTGCAATGAAGGAGTATCTCGGCTGGGAAATCGCACAATGCAGGAAAGACCACCGCAACAAAACCACGACGGTTGATATATGTCTTGGCTTGTTCGGCCGCGCTTTGTCTGGAATCTTCACTACCGATGAAAACATATGGAACGACTACCTCGTATTTCTCTCCACCCTCCAGGCCGAGTCAAAAGCCCCAAAGGATGAGAGCACCGCGCCAACCCCGCTACAATCATCGCAGAGAGCCGTTTCCCATTGCTCTTGGTCCGGATCGCTCTGGGCCCGCTACATGTTGAATGGGGAGGAGGCTGGTCTGCCTTTTGTGGAGATGGAAAAGATCAAGCATGAGGCTACTACCTCGCAGCTTGGTCGTGATGGCATGGCTGGTGTGGTCGAGATGTACTCTGCTTGGTGTGGATACCTCAAGCGATCCGCTATAGGCCCTAACGCATCCGACGAAGCAATCGACCTAGCCGATGTCGGACTCCCGTCTGCTATCGAAGATGTCCAGACATGGGGCCAACGATTGTACCAGAATTCCTATCAAGGTGACCCTAACTTCCGGCTCGAAAGGATTTATATCCAGTTCCTCACAGAGAAGCACGGCGCTGTCGAGGAGGCTCGCAAAGTCTGGAATGGCCTTGCGGCACGGGACCTCTATGCCAACAGCTACAACTTCTGGGCATACTTTTACATGTGGGAGATGCTGGTGTTCACCGTCAGCACTACTCGCAACAGCCCAACACCATCCGGGTCTGCCCCCAAGGTCGTACGCATACCCACCCTGGCCACCCAAACACTTCAACGTGCCGTCAATAGGAACAATCTAGACTGGCCCGAACGAATTCTGGATGTGTTCTTGCAACACTGCAACGACTACGAACTGCCTGGCGCTCTGAGAAAAGCGACCGACTTGGTTCATCGTGTGCGCAAGCGTGTGGTTAAACGTCGAGAGGCCGAACAGATGGAACAGATCCAGGTTCAACAAGCGTGGCAAGCTCAAAGGCTAGAGCGGTTAAGCCGCAGCTCCCAGGAGCAGGATTCTCTTTCCCCCTCAGGTGGCAATTTCAAGAGAAAGCGTGATGCTTCCCTGGAGGCGGAGGACGGCATCTCAAAACGTGCCAAGAACCAAACACTGCCATCGACCGAATCTAACCAGTCGACCCAACCACCGAAGCGAGACAGAGAACACACTTCTGTTCTTGTCACTGGACTACCAGCTGACGTCACGCAATCTCACGTCAAGAAATTCTTCGCCGAGTACGGACACATCAATAACCTTACAGTCAAGAACGAGAAGGACGGCCAGTCTGCTATTGCCCTGATCGAATTCCGCACAGTGGAAGATGCGCAATCTGCCATGATGAGAAAATACTTTGAACGCACCCCGATAAATGTCAGTCCGGGGACCGATTTAACCCTTTTCGTGACAAACTTTCCTCCACACGCCGACGATAAGTACATGCACGATCTCTTCAGGAATTGTGGAGAGATATTCAGCATTCGATGGCCGTCGCTCAAGTTCAACACCCATCGCCGCTTCTGCTACGTCTCCTTTCGCGATACTTCTTCGTCAGCCAAGGCCACGAAGCTCGATGGCAAAATGCTCGAGGGTAAGTATAAGCTGGAGGCCAAATATTCTGATCCTGGTAACAAGAAGGCCCGCGACGGGGCTGTCGCTGAAGGCCGCGAAGTTCACGTGAAATCACTCGACCAGGAGCTGGGCGAATCGGACGTACGCGATGCTTTTGCAAAGTACGGCAAGGTGGAAAGCGTCAAGATTCTGCGAACTCATGGTGGAAAGAGTCGAGGTTCAGGGTTCGTGGTCTTCGAAACGAAATCACAGGCGGAAACAGCGACCCAAGCCCTCAACAAGACGAAGTTCGGCCGTTCGATTTTGAATGCAGAGGTCAGCGTCCACAAGAACTACAAGCCAGTTTCCAAAACCGTGCGTGGCCGGAGCGGGACGCCTGCTAGTAATGCCGGGGATGCGGAGGGTGATGTGGCCATGACTGACGATGTGCCATCGGGCAGTGGGGCAAACGAAGGCAAGGACTGTTCGTTCGCGTTAATGGAACTGCCAGATACTGTCAATGATGCCCGGGTTAACAATCTTCTGAGCAAGTACGGGGAGGTGGTGAAGCTAGTTCTTCGCCCTGACCATAGCGGTGCAATTGCCGAGTTTGCTGATGCTGCTAGTGCCGGGAAGGCCTCTCTTGGGTTAGAAGGACTTGAGTTCGAAGGCCGAAAACTTCGTACAGGGCCGGTCAAGGAGCTCTTCCAGAAGCTTCCCCCCAAGAACGAGGATCGAGCTCTCATGCCGCCGCCTGTCAGACGGCCTGTAGCACTCGGAAGAGGCAAGCCGAAACGGGGTCTTGGGTTCGTTTCCGAGGGGAAGAAGTCTGATGATGGTGCAAACAACGGGGCCTCCGACAGTGGTGATGCCCCGCCGCGCAAGAGCAATGCCGACTTCAAGGCGATGTTCCTCGACTCTGGAAGTAAACAGCAAGACGGGGGCGGAGCTGACGAGGCCGAGGCAAGCAAGTGAGGTTGAGTGGGTTAAAGGTGCACTTGACAAGCCACAAAAGAAGTTCGGGTTACTTGAGTCATGATGAACGGTTTAATTCCTCTTACACGACAGGCTAATTTGGGGAGCATCAGAGGCACAAGTGGGTTGGAAAAACGAACAGAGTATTACTAGACCACGTAAGTGTAGAATTTGGGCCTGTTGACCTCTGTATTATTATCCCCGAGCTCTCGGACTCGCCTCCGGTCGAGCAACAGTCTCCAACGGATAGCCGCATGGGTTTTTTTTTCTATTTTTCTTGTCATGGGAGTCTGCCACGGAGGAATCGTACTTATCACTATCTAATTGAGCGTGTTTTCGAGCCGGCTTGCCATTATTTGATCCCATCAATCACCCAGTCCTAGATCATGTTGCTTAGTCGGACATACATCACCGACCGAGTTTAGTACCATCCTCTGTAGAAATCTATTACAGTTCTAATCACGTATGCGATTTATAAACACCTTGTCCCTCTGGCATATCTATTCCTGTATAGGCGGACACTATCCTCAGTGTATCCATAGCTGTTATTGTTTTTGTTCACCTTTGATGATGCCGCACATTTCCCTCCAACTCCAGTATCATCACTGCCGGAGCCACTTTCCATCTCCAAAACCATACTCCTCACACTCACCTTGAAACTAACCCCCGAACCGGCTGCCGTCCCATAGCCGTATACCCCTCTCTTGGTAGAGCGCAACTCGATGTCTATCACGCTGCAGCGTCGCACTTTACAGGATCCCGAAACTTCTTCATATACACTTTCCTAGCTTTGCCAGTCTCTCGACACGGTCTCGTTGTGTATTCTCCTACGGCGGAAGCTATCGAGACGAAGTTTACCACGAGGTTCGTAGTCTTAGGCTGCAACTCGAAACGTGTTGTCTCAATAGGACCTTTCGTGGCCCCCCCGGGGGGGGGGGTGGGGTGGCTGGGAAGGGAGGAAAAACAATACGGAGTACCGCCCCCATGCATATTATGTCCGGCCTTCCCACGAGGATGGGCCCGCTGTTTAGAAAATATAGTCGGGACTTGTGTGAGCACGTACAGTACTATAGTTTGGGGTTCTTGCACGGCGACCGCCGCTAGCTTATTAGCTGACATGTGGGTCCGTGCGCCAGGTACGCCGACCGCGTCCGATACCCAAATCCAGGCTCGGGGATCTCGAGGAGCTGTTTTGACGGGGGCCTGACCGCGCGGGTTTGTCGACAAGAATGGGGAGAAATATAGGGAGAGATGAGCGTGCGATCGGAGCGCGAACCGAGGGAGGGAGGACCCCCGTCGGGAGGGCACCGAATCGGGTCGGCGTGGATGCCAAGACATGACGTCGATGACGCCCGTTGGACGTGCGCGCGCACCGTTGCAACGGGCTGCCGAGACGGGTTTTGGTAGGCTAGGAGCACGAGGCGAATTGGAAGACGTCAAGACTTTTTTTTTTTTTTTTTTTTTTTTCAATGACGGCGATGGCGGCGGGCCAGATGCTCCACCATGACATGATGATGATGATGATGATGATGATGGATTAAACGGTACTCTGCTTGTTGATTACGCCCTGAGGAGGCAGTAGTTGGTTATAAGAGGAACACGGAGGAGGAGTGAGGACTGGGGGGAAGGGGGACAAGTAAGAACATAGAACGGCAATCCGAACCATCCGACTTCTATTACTTTTGTTTTATTTTCATTTTATTGTCTCCTCTAGATCCCGAAGCGGAAATCATCCAACGCAGCAAAAACAACCCGAAGGAACCTCGCGCGGACCCGACAAGGTATACAAAATGGCAACAGCACGCTTGGCCGGCAAGATCGAGCAGGCCATCGGCCACGACGACAACGCCGTCACCCAGCAGGACGTTGCCTCTTACCGGGAAGACGGCGCCGGGGATCCGGACGAGACGATGAAAGCTCTCGTCTGGAGAGGAAAGGGGGACGTGAGAGTCGGTACGTTGCGGGACCCAGGCCCTCATACTCCCACGACGGCGCACCTAATAACGTCCCTACCCCCCCACCTGTAGAATCCGTACCCGCCCCCCGCATCCTCGAACCGACGGACGTCCTCATCAAGGTCACGGGCAGCACCATCTGCGGGAGCGACCTGCACCTCCTCCACGGCGCCATCCTCCAGATGTCCCCCGGCGACATCCTGGGCCACGAGTTCATGGGCGTCGTGCACTCCGTCGGCGCGCACGTCGACCCCGCCAAGGTGACGCCGGGCAAGCGCTACGTGGCGTCCTTCCAGATCGCGTGCGGCAGCTGCTTCTTCTGCGACCAGAAGCTGAGCTCGCAGTGCGAGAAGACCAACAGCAACAGCATGGCCAAGGGCATGTACGGGGGCCGCACGGCCGGCATCTTCGGGTACTCGCACTTCGTGGGTGGGTTCGCGGGCGGGCAGGCCGAGTGGGTCCGCGTGCCGTGGGGGGAGGTGAACCTGCTCGAGATCCCGGACGGGGTGGAGGACGAGAAGGCGCTCTTCCTGTCGGACGTCCTGTGCACGGCGTACAACGCGGTCAAAGACACGAGGGTGTACGAGGGAGACACGGTGGCGGTGTTTGGGTGCGGGCCCATCGGGCAGATGGCCGCGCGCTTCGCGCTCATGGAGAGGCCCAAGAAGGTGATCCTCGTGGACACGGAGCCGAGGCTGGGCTTCGTCGCCAGCCGGTGGCCCGAGGCCGAGAGCGGGAAGTTGGAGCTGGTGGACTTCCAGAAACTGTCGAGCGGTGCGACGAGGAAGGATACCGTCGTCTCGAAGCTGAAAGAGCTGACGGAGGGGAGGGGCCCGGATGTTGCAATCGAGTGCGCCGCGGGAGAATATGCGAAGGGGTGGCTGCACAAGGCGGAGATCGCGCTGGGGGCGGAGACGGATACGAGCGAGATATTGAATGAGATGGTTGAGGGGGTGAGGAATTATGGGAGGGTTGGCGTCACGGGGGTTTATGTTGGATATGTGAGTTTCGACCCCTCCTCAGGATGCTCCAGCGGAGGGGGATGTCTTGTTTTGACTAACGGTGTTTCCCCGCAGACCAACCACTTCGCCATCGGCTCCCTGATGCAACGCGGTATCAGGCTTATTGGGAACGGACAGGCTCCTGTGCACAAATACTGGAAGGAGCTGCTAGGCATGATACAGTCTGGACAGCTGGATCCGTTGCAGATGGTCTCGCATCGTGTCAGGCTAGAGGACATGGACAAGGTGTACAAGATGTTCGATGCACGAGAGGAAAGCATGCAGAAGGTGTTCGTGCAGACAAAGTGGTCCGCTCCCAGAGCAGAAGGATCGCCTGAGCTGAGCATTTTGTAGTATCCTAAAGTCGAGCTTGAAGGGGAGGAAGGAATGATGGTAGCTGGTAGCATCATGTAAGATCTTTGGCTTGAACCACGGATCCTGAAGCTAGGTTGTAATTGACATCGCACGGTTGGAAAGATCTTACTTTGTCGAGCTCTAAGTGCAGATTAGATGAAGTTGAGAAGGAGGCCCGCTTTACGAGGAAGCGGCCTGAAAGCAAGTTCCGTAGGTAGGGCGATTATACTACAAAGAACGCTGACGCCGGAAGCTTGATCCCTGTGTCTTGCTGGCTAGGGTGAACAACCTGATAATTCGCCTTTCCAAATTATGCTCCTTTTGAATCCTCATACATGTTTAGTGTATTCTCGTATGCCTTCAACCTATCCTTTAGCGATAGGATAGTCATATACATCGAAGTAATTTCCTTATCCATCTCCCGGTTGTCCCTGATCACGGGCTCGAACTTACTTTCCCATTCATGATTCTGATCCTTTAACCTCGAGTTTTCCTGGGTTAAAGATTGGATTTTTAACGACGCCCTGCCAAGGGATTTCTTGTATCCCCTGTTTTCGTTTGTCAGAGCCTGTATTTGCGACTTGCATGCTATAGTAGTCAGTAGGAGGGAATTGTTTTCTGTCATGAGGTTTCTCGCTTGGTTCGGATCGTGACTGTCGCCCATGTGGGGGAAACCGGAAGCATTTATTAGCCAAGCACTGAGGAGAATTGGGAAATAGCGTTGGTAGGTAGGTAGCTTTGTCAAGAGACGGTGGATGGGTGGGCAGTCTTGAACCGGGAGGCTGGACGGTAAACAAACGGCTGGTCTCTTTCGTGCAGCGTGAAATGCTGGGTGTATAAAAGTTGGAGATGCTGACTTGTCCGTAATAAGGATACTTGCTCGAGAATCTCCAAGGGCCGGAATTCTTGCCTGCCATTGGTGGGGTATGTGATAATGATGTTGGCGAGCTTGTTGGCTGGGTGAAGTGCTAACTTTTCTTTTGTTGTTGTCGTTGAATCTGATGGCACTGGCTGCATGGGCCGGCATTTGCAAAGAGCACTGCGCTACTTCCCCCCAATCCAGGAGTAGACTTTTGAAAGGAAGGCGGTGATGCCGTTTGATGTGTGTTAGTGACGTAAGAGTGGAAGGCGACTGCCTTTTGGTATCTGATGATGCCTTACTGGTCCTTCCGGAATTGGCTGAGCTCGACGCTTTGGGACACATGTTTGATTTAAGCGTTTGAGAACTGCAGGTACAATCCTAGGACGCTCTGCTACGAGGAGACTAATGGAAATAGCTACGATCATACCAGACCTGTGTGAGCAATGCCTTGGTAAGAAGGAGAACTATCCAGAAGAAGTGCTTCTAGCTTCAAATGCAAGTTTTGATGTATGGTCGTGGTGCCTCTGGTGGATATATTTTCCCCCGGCTCGTTGATCAGGATGGCTGAGCTGCTCTTGGAAACAGAGACTCCCGCTAGAACCTGAGAGAGATCACCGGCTCCTGTTAGGAAGTACAGGGACCAGATAGAACCCATCCATTTCCGAGTGTGTCCGTTGGTCGCTTCATGCCTCACCCGGAAGGTCGGCATACAGCAGCAACCCCCCCTCATGATGCTGACGCGTGACGTGTCATGATTCATCCAGTAAGCACCAAGCAGGCATGATTAACCCTACCCCGGAATGACTCGGAGTGGGTGGCAGGAGGGCAGGAACAAGCCGGAGATACAAGGTTGCATTGAGACAAGTTAGCTGCATATATCTGAACGGTAGCACAGCTGAGGGGTCGTTGACGAATAGGTCAGGCATGAGCCTCCTCGATAGCGTGGACCATTCGGTGGCTAGCTGATCGGTTGTTCCTAGATGCCAAGCTTATTCTTAGCCCTATAGTTTCTGGTATCCCTCCCTCCGCCGTACCCAATTCGACTCTCACCATTTGAGCTGCGAGAATGGAAAACTTCGACCTCCCATCCGCATCCCTGCCCGTGAGCGCGGGCATTGGTGCAGCAGTCATCCTCGTCCTAGGCGGGATCGCGTACACCTTATCCTCGGCTAGAAATGCCCGCCGTCCTCCCTTGCCGCCAGGCCCCAAGGGTCTCCCACTCGTGGGGAACCTGGGCGATATGCCCAAGCCGGGAGAGCTTGAAGCGCACCACTGGCTCAAGCACAAGGATCTGTACGGCCCGATCAGCTCCGTGACAGTGATGGGGCAGACGATCGTGATAGTCAATGATGCGCGCCTGGCGTTCGAGCTGCTGGAGAAGAGATCGGCGAAGCATTCGTCGAGGCCGAGACAGGTTTTTGCTGGCGAGATGTAGGTTTCCCCTCATTCGATCCACAAGACGTAGAGACTGACCAGTGACTGATGCCGAGCTAGGTTGGGCTGGGAAAATGCCCTCGGACTGTCGCAATATAACGACCGCTTCCGGACGTACCGCAAGAACATGAGTCGCATCATCGGCTCCAAGACGGCAGCAGCACAGTACAACAGTCTTCAAGAAGCAGAAGTTGGTCATTTCCTTCTGCACATTCTTGATAATCCCGAGAGTCTTCACGATTCTATCAGGAAGAAAGCCGGCTCGATCATCCTCAAGATTGCCTACGGGTACACCACCGAGCCGTTCGAGAGGGATGTACTGGTAGACATGGCGGGGGATGCAATGGACAAGTTTGCGTACGCCGCGGTTCCGGGTACGTTTCTGGTCGATGTGATGCCCTGGCTGCGGTATCTGCCGGGATGGTTTCCTGGCGCCGAGTTTAAGGGGACGTCGAGGAAGTGGGGGAAGGAGTTGAGGGATGTGACCGAAATGCCGTATGAGTTTGTCAAGGAAATGACCAAGAGGGGGAGGGACGATGGGTCGTTTTTGCAGAGGTTGGTGGAGAATGGGGATGAGGAGGGGGAGGAGAGGTTTACCAATAAGTGGTCGGCTATGAGTTTGTATACTGCGGGCGCTGATACGGTGAGTGTCTGTGCCTTCTCTCTTCGCTTGTCGGCACTTATCTGGGTGTCCTAGAGCTAGCTGACACTTGTACAGACCGTCTCGTCGTTGGCGTGCTTCTGGCTAGCGATGACCGTCTTCCCCGAAGTTCAGCAAAAAGCACAAGTGGAAATCGACCGCGTCGTGGGACGGGACCGCCTGCCCACCACATCAGACCGCCACAACCTCCCATACATCGACGCAATCGTAAAAGAGGTACTCCGATGGCATCCCGTAGCACCAATGGGCCTCCCGCACACCAGCACAGAAGACGACGTGTGCGAAGGGTACTTCATCCCCCAGGGTGCAATGATACTTGCCAACGTGTGGCACTTTACTCACGACCCAGAAGTCTACGACGAGCCCATCTCGTTTAAGCCCGAGAGATTTCTTGGCGAAAACCCAGCGCCGGATCCGCACCAGTTCGTCTTTGGGTTTGGACGGAGGATCTGTCCGGGGAGGATTCTGGCGGATAATTCCTTGTACCTCAGCATCGTGCAGTCTTTGGCCGTGTTCAACGTAGGCAAGACGGTTGGGGAAGACGGGGATTTTGTGGAACCTACGGTGAAGCTTCTGCCGGGAGTGGTAAGCCATCCAGTTGGGTTCAAGTGTGATATCAGGCCCAGGTCCGCGCACCATGAGAAGTTGATCAGGTCGCTTGAGGAGAAGTACCCCTGGGGGGAGAGTGACGGAAGGATTCTGGAGGGGATGGAGCACTAAGGAGGGAGTGATGATCGTGGGCTCGCGGCCGGCAAATTATTGAATTGGGCTGCGATGGATTCTGTCATTTCGAATGCATGGAGAATAGTGAGGCCTCAAGCGTGTATCTAGAGAGGAATAAAAGAAAAGGGCAAGACCACAGGGTGAAAAGGTGGAGAGACGAAGAGACCAAAAAAGAAAATATGCTTGGTGAGGGTATGACGGTATGTATCTATGAGCCAGGGATCTATACAGCGGGTTTTCCCTCCAATCCCGACTTACAATGTCGTGGTGGGACTGAGTGTTGAGCTACGTGAAGCTTGTGATAATTATAATATCAAACGGTGAATTAGGTCGCGTAGGTAGCCGTACTCGAGCGGTTATGCTCTTGCTTCAGGGACCGTGGATAGTTAGCGGTGGGGTCGCTGGAAGGAAATATTGGCGGGTACGCAGGTAAACAAGACGAAGTCTTTTTCGCCTATAGCTCGCTACAGAAGCTTTGGCTTGGTTTGCAAGACTTCCTGAAGTCTCAACCCACACCGGCGCCATGTCGGGAGTTCTGGAGAGCTCCAGCGCCAAGAAGGGGTTCTCATCTTTGGGACGCTGCAGCATGTGCCTCGTCGCCTAGAAGGACAGGATGGCAGTAGATATTGGGACCTGGGACCAAGATCTTTCTTTCCTTCTAGAGCTACCGGCTAAATAACGTGTAACTATGAAGCTGGCACTATACCTCGCAGCGCAGCGCAGCACCGCTCGTCATACGTCGAAAAGGCACCTAGGAATGAGGGTGGTAAAAAGAAAAAAAATTTGATGGTGCTATAAAGAATAGGGCACAGGCCGCAGTTTGTCGTATCGACGAGGCACGGGATGTCGGGAGTCTTGGGGGGGGGGGGGGGTGTGTGTGTGTGTGGATTGTCTGGCGTAGGAACCCCTAGGAAGGTGAGCTTCTGGCCTTGTTGCCTTTCGAGTCGGGGGTTGGCTCTGCCAGAGGCGAGTAGTAGCCTTACAACTTCAAGCCTCCCACTATTTGCGAATTTGTGCGACAATGCGACAGTGGCGTCTGCCCCGTTTGTTACCCCCGAAGTCCCTACACGTTGGTCTTTACCTCAGCCAAAGAGCGCTTCGGTCATGTTCTCACATCTGTGCTGAGCCAGCATGGGATAAAGGGTTTAAGGTGCTTGGCCGTTGCTGCCTCTCTAATTCCTATCGAGCTTTTCCCGAAGCTAGCAAGCAAGCAGCTGCTCAGCCACCGCAACGCGCCCATTGATGGCAGCCAAGACGGAAACTTTCCCTGTATTCTTCCGTCCAGCAGTGCTCGCAATCTTCGAGCCAATAGTCGCACTGCCATGTCATATCCGCGCCGAGCAGTCCAAACCAACCCCCTATGTCCCTTTTGAGTACTGAAGCGATCTCCCAGAGGCGGCTTTCCCGCCTTCGAGGACCCAAACAAGTCGTCGAGCCATGGGTCAGACCGCCTTAGCCTGGCCTTGATATCTTGGGACTGGAGCTGGCACTCCTCTGGGGAGGGCAGGTGTGTGGCGATGTCGTCCCTTTCCTCGGCGGTGCGCCATAGAGGACATACCTGCCAGGTTGGGATCTAGTCGATAGCAAGGGGCTTGTTTAGGGGGTGGTTAGGCGGGCCGATTCGCTCAAAATACATTCCCCCCCTTCCCCCCAATCTAGGGGTCCCAAACAGGGATTGGCGAGAATGACATTCTGCTCTTCTCCCACGATATCGCCGGTGAATGCAAAAGCCTCCCTGCATTGAAAACAGATATAAAGATAATCCACCTTGGCGCCGCGTGTGAGCAGCAGCTCGACAACGGCGAAGGCTCGATTTTCGAGCAGCCTTCTCATGATTGCCTCGAGGCCCATAGTAGTGGCGTTTGTCCCTTAGAGTCCCGGGTGTCGGGGTCGGCACTATTGTCGAGAAGGAGTCTGGCAACCCCCTCGCGCGCGTTTCCCGCAGTCCAAGACAACGGGGATTGTTTAGCTTCGTGAGAGGCGGCCTCGGGATCAGCACTTCCCTCCAAGCGGGGCGTCAACGCCCTTTCGTGGCCGCTCCCTCGGGGACCAATAATAAAGGCGTCCGCCCTTGGGTATCCTGGCAATTGGGATCGCAGCCAGCCGCTTCAGCAGATTTGCGAGCAGACACTCGACGGTTTGATCTGCTTGCCGACGGAAGTTGCAATGTCAGCAGTGCGAACTGTGGATGATGTCCCGCAAAAAACATGGCGAGGTTTCGGACGCCTTCAATGCCCTGCCCAAGTAGCTTAACTGGCGAGAAATGGTAAGATCTTAGCCTCTTGATACCTGATACGTCCTGGGAGTACTGATCAACTCACCTTCGCCGAGGACATCCTTAGCACGGGGCTCCTCAGCAACGTTCTTCGGCTTCATGTCGATGGGGAGCTCCTTCGCAAAAGCAGCCGCCGCGGCCGCAGCATGCTCTTCCCAGCCGTTGTTCGTGTGAGAGTCGGCACAGTTGCTGATACCGCGGATAACTAGTTGGGCAAGGAAAGCTGTTCACTAGCCCTGCAGCGTCCATCTCGGCGCAATGGACGTTGCCACCTAGGTCCTCATTAAGCCTGCGGCGGGTGCTGGCCGTCTTAATGACCGTGTTACCAGACGCAATGAGGCCGTAATGGACCTGCATATCTTTTGGCATTCTTATGGCAATCTTGGTCCTGTCGCAGTATCGGCAATTCTCATCCTCCTCCTCCTCCTCCTCCTCCTCTTCTTCGTCACAGGTCTGGTTCGAAGCGTCGTCTGGGCCCGGCTTGCGCACGTGGTCGTAATTTGCCCTGAAGAGCACGTCCCCGAGCGAATCAGACCTCAGGTATTTCCGCGCCAGCTTGGGGAACCTGCGTCTCAGCTCGTCGAGGTAGCGCGGTATGTGGCTTCGACGCTTCCCGACATTTCGCGCTTCGTCTTCAGCTTGGATAAGGCCGTCAAGAGCGCAGTGGGCGGGTTGTTCAGAGCTCCGATCCGCTCAAAACCGTCGGACGTCTCTTTACCCATGTCCCACTGGACCACCCCGGGGAATTCACCGACCGGCGTGCCAACCACAGCACCCCCGAGCCTGACTCTGGGCGGAATGCCGCCGCCGTGGCGGCTGGACTGTTCCCGTACCTGCCCAGAGGTAGGCAGGCTATGACAACGTTATGCCCTCCGATAGATCCCAGCGCGTATCGATACGCATTAGAATCGTTCCGCGGTTTGCCCAAGTCAGCATGCCGCTTGTCCAGCATGGCCGTCGCAGCTGGCTGCTCCTTCGGCAGGGGGGGCGCAAACCCATCCGACTGCGTAGTCATCGTGGGTTTTGAGAGGCAGATGGGCCTAGTCCGACATGGCAAGGACTCGTAGCCGGCGCACTGATGTTTGCCCTCGAGAAGGGTTCTCTTCTTTGTGGTCAAAATAGGGGATAATATCCTCGGGCCACAGAGAGTCGCCCCCCCCCCCAGCCTTCCCGAGGATGACCTATCCCGACTCGGCAATTTAATTGGCTGTTCATCCCGCACTCAGAATCTAAAAGCCCTTTTTTTCACTGCAAAATTAACACGGGCCGGCTTCTACAAAAATCCGTGGGGGCCCATGCGGCCGTGCGCAAAAAAAAACACCCCCCCCCCCGGAGAGACAGGGAGCCACATGGGGTTGGTCCCCACAAAATATGTAAACCAATTAGGTTGATTTTCGAGATTTCTTTGAAATTCAATTCAATATGGGCGGGGGGGGGGCCGAGAGCGGATAAATAAAGATTATTTATTACGGCTCCGGCGAGGTTACATATAGTTAGTTAGTAGTTAGGTGGGATGTGGGCAAAGAAGCCGAGAGAGCGCTTACGGGCAGGGCAGAGAGTACTTGGGGGGAAAAGATCGAGGCGCCTGCATTATTCTCTGATGCCAACAACAAAGCTACTGTATGTATGTATACGAAGGCTGAAGGTGGGAAAACGTGGAGTCCTATACGTTAGCAGCAGGAAGTAGATTAGTTACAGTATTACGTGGTTTTTCTATAGCTCGCGTCGTCGAACAAGAGTTGGCAACTAACCGACAGCGAAAACGCCCTGGCCGAACCTAGGACGGGAGACTGATTTCTTTGAAATTCAGGCATATAGCCAACTAATTATAAAAGCGTGGGGGGGGGGGCAGCCAACCCCAGTCGTAGGCATGGGCTCTCTCGTCTTATGACCGAGCGAGTAAAGCATCGCAATGCCATGGTGGCGGCATTGGTGGGAAGCATGCCCTAAGTTAACAATGTCAATATTTTAAAGGTCCACTCCTCCCTCAGCCCTTACCCATCGGCCGTATCGCTTGCCGGGCGGCCAAGCGAGTTTCCACAAACGAGCTATAGGCATCTAATGACGACATCGGCCGTTGGTTAGCAAGCAAGCATACTTTTCTCTCGGCAAGGCAGCAACATTGGAAGCGGAGAGGCGGAAGCATGCACGACTGGGCTTTACCAACAAGTCTCTTCTCCGTCGGCTCGGTCGCTCTCTCATCATACCCCCTCCTCGTGCTCCGCCTCTGCGTCCGCTGCTTGCCCTTCTTCCGCCCACCTCACCCCCCTCGCTCATCACCACCCCCCAGACCACGGCGAGATTGATCCTCCTTGCTCATCTCGCCGAAAGGCTGCCAGGCGACCTCGTCACCGAGGGCCTTTTCCCACGGCGGTTTCCTCTGCTGCTTCGGGCGATGCCGCCGGTGCTTCCGGGCGATTCCCGCCCGCCGGGCCGCCGGGCCGTCTCTTTGCGCCCAGGACCATGCCTGCCGTCCGACCGACCAGGATCTGCAGGCCGCTGAGGTCGCTGATGTCGAGGCCATCCACCATCGGGCTTTTTGGGTCTGTCGGTCGCTTCGCCAGGGGGGGGCGGGGGGGGCAAGGGCTGCTCGCGCTCGGCTCGATCAAGTTCCTCCAGTCACCGTCGCCGACGGTCCGATCATCGCCACTAGGCCGGGCTGGGGGACCTCTGCTTCGGCCTCCTCGGCGGGTTCGAGAAGCAGCTTCTGGTGCTGGTGCGACACCCATCGATCCCAGACTATTTCCATGGCGTCGTCGAGATTGGGGGGGGGGGGGGGGGGGGGTATATGGGTATGTTTGGAGACGGTTTTAGACGGAAGAGGACTGCCCCCCGCGGCTTGATGTTTGTTGGGGGGGTCCGGAGTGGCGGGG
>JAKWBI020000890.1:0-16855 GCA_022664585.2 Zalerion maritima
ATAATTCTTGGGGTGCTCGCGGTTGGATAACTGTTATTGAGTGTTTTTTTTTGTGGGATTCCGTGATTTTTAGGAGGTTAGCGGAAATGTGCCCCCCCCCCCCCCCCCTTCCAAAATTCTCAACGTACCAGAGTATCGTCGCTCCAGGTGATGCCCTTTTGCTTGTTGGCATCGGTGTAGGCGTAGCCGTCGACGCTGCCAGTCTTGCGGCCAAAGAGACCGTGCAGGGTAGGGCCGATCTTGCCACCCTCGCCGGCGTCTAGGGTATGGCACTGGGCGCAGCGGGTCTTGAAGAGGCTGGCACCCTTTTTAGCATCGCCTATTGGAGCTTCGCGTTAGCTATTTTCTCAAAACGTAGTCTCATCCGCGAGTTCTGCTGTGTCTAGCGCCATGAGAACTTGTGTGACAGGATGTGTCGCAAAGGTTCTAGAAGAGCAAAATAGAGCTCTCGCTTTATAAAATGAGCAGCTTGTGCAGGGAATGTTGGTACGCAATGTCCGTGTTGAAGCTCTATGTATCGCTCTCTTAGGCAAACGTGTGATGTCACCACCATGAGTGACAATCTTTTCCACCTATAGCCGGGGAAAATGCCGCAGACGCCGAGAGATGCGACGAGCTCAAAGAGAGCAGGAAAACGACAAACTGACATTCTATGAGAAGCGCGAGGTCCGTTTTCCCGTCTGGCATGGAGCACGCCTCATTTGTAGGAGAATCGGGAGCTCAATGGCATTTTGGGGACACTTGGTAATATCGGGTGTACGGAACGAAAGCTTTTTTCGATAGTGTGAGATAAACTTACCAGGTTTGACACCCATTTTGTCTGTAGTTGTTTTCGAAGGTGGGGAAGGGAGTAAGGTTTGATTATGGAGCTCGAAGCTAGCGAATGAGTTTCTAAAAGATAGTAAAGGGAGCGTTTCTGGAGTTGATCAGGAAAATGAAGAGGGAAGGTCGAATGCGGTGTGTTGTGTGCGAGTGAGATGCTAAAAAAGAAGAAACTGAGCAAGGAAAAAGCAGGGCCGAGATTTTTTATTTCTTGCTTGGATCTATGAGCTCAGCACGTCACCAGCCTCAAAATGCCACAGCTTGTGGCCGAGCCTCGGGGACCACCCAGCCAATCAGAGCCCTGGAATTCGTAAGGCCTTCTGCCGGCTCCCTGGACACCCAGTTCTGGTTCCGGGCAAAATCGGAGCTTGGGACTATCATTCGCCGCCCACACTGCACCTGCCTTCACGGATTATCCGTTACTCCATCCCCCACTATCAGATTAGGGTGAGTTCAGTGGCAGTTCTGCGGTTCTGCAGCTCGGCAGAACCAAGAAACTTCAAATGTCGAATTGAGACTCACATCTCCAACTCAAAGGACCCCTCCATGACGACATGCCCTGTCGAACAGCCCGGTAAACACAGAGCTCGTAGCATGATTTTGTATGCGGCTCAGCATTCCCACGAACCATCCCCGACGACATCTCGGTCTTTACTGGTCCCCGGTAGTTGAAGGCAAATAAGCCCACGTCCCCGAACTCTTCCTTCAAAGGGGACATAATTCACACCACCTATTCAACCCTACGCTTGCACAATGCCGTCTTCCGCATCCATAATACCCGGGGGCATGTTGTCCCGAACGATAGCTCCGTCGAGGACAATAGTCCAAACATGCCCGCGACGATGCTATGCCTCGAAACCCGGCGGTGCAAAAAAGCCCAAACATATAGTGTTGGAGAAGCCCGCAAAGTTTAACCCGCCGTCCCATGGCTCCAAGCTCCCCAACAAGTCCGGTCCGCGGCACTATGGCGGTGCGCTCTCCGACATGGAGATGAAGGCGCAGGCGAGGAAGGACTATCCCGGGCTTCCGCCGCCGTCGAATTCCTTTGGTCACTGGTTCTGGTCCAATCCCAAGGTGCACGCTTGGATTAGTATTGTACGACTCATTATTATTATTCTTGGGCCTTTTGCACCTCCCGGGAGTAGCTCAGTGCTAATGCGATATACATTATATCAGGGAACATTAGGGAGCTTGGCCGCTTACAGCCTAAGCCGACGATTCCTCGAGAACTCTCCCTACGGGGACCTGATGCCCTCGTTCTATGAATGGCTTCGCCATCCCATCCTAAGCGCGCAGACGTTTGGACAAATGATAGTGCTACACATTGACTACAACACGGCCCAGTCGGTGGAAAGCAGGAGGAGCTCGCTGGAAGATATAACCAAGAGGAGGAAGTACATGAGGGCACATGATCTCGAGGAAGAGAACTTTGCTAAGAGTTTCCTTCCCGAGAAGTTCATCAAGTCGAGCGAGGACGCGATGGAAAAGGCGTTTGGTGAGGGGGAAGATAAGAAGGATGGTAAGGAGGCGGAGGAAAATCAGCCAGAAGAGAAGAAGAAGAAGGGATGGGGGGTATTCTAACGTTTTGAAGATGGGTCGGAGATTCTCGGCGATAGCAGCAGCCTGGCCTTTAATTACCTAGTACATAACACTTCCAGGCTATGTTCCCAGCATTTTACAGGTATACTCCGACATCATTTTTGATTAAGGGGGCATCAAGAGAGACGTGGACTATTTCCCCCATAGGATTCATGTCTTGCCTAGCAATGCCATCAAACTCCCATCCGAGCCGTTATTGTTTTGTTCCTTCGCTTACTCCAGGATCTCTGAGGCCATCTCGACACCCTGAAGTCCGTCCAAAACCTCATCCGCCACGCCTCCCTTCTCGAGTGCCTTGAAGACCATGGCAGACAACACTGACCTACTAACCCCACCCCTAGGTGCCTTCCAAACCCCCTCGGTAGCAGGGACTTCGGCGGTGCGGGCTTCCGCGTGCTTGGGCTGCAAGCCAGCAACCTCGCCGTTGGTGGCTGGGTTTAACCCGTTCGGCACTCCTGGGGGGGTGATCCTGGAGGGTGGGTCGATGGAACGTATCGAGAGGAGTCTCAAGGCTCTGTCCTTGGCTTGCTTGGGGGTGGCAATAGTGTCTTGCGGCACGGGCTTAGTAGGCTCCTCGCTGACAGAGACCGCCAGGACGGCATCGGCAACGGCAAGCTCCTCGTAGGTCGGGTCGAAGAGGATGCTGTGCCCGACGGACATGACGAGGAGCGTGATGGGTGGTCGGGACGTGCTGAGCTTGGACTTTTCTCCGCGCGGCGGGTAGAGATTTGTTGAGGCGGCCCAGTCATCATCGAACATGGGGTCTTCGTCACCTTCGGATATGAGGCAGGGAAGACGTGTAGAGAGTAGTGCCAAGTGCGTAGTGAGAGATAGCAGAGGCAGAGGGTATGAGAGAGGTTGTGATATCAGTAGGACCTGTAGATATTTGTCAGTCCGTTGGCTTCCAACCGCCTGGAGCGTCCGTGGAGTGGAATAAACCTCACATCAAGATACATCTTCCAATGGAAACGGCTATTGATCCGTAACCTTTTCACAAGTTCGCCGTCCTCTAAAAGTGCTTCCAATATCATGTTGCCAAGAAATGCGGTTCCAGGGTCGTCGTCTCTGTGGCCTGGAATATCCACCGCCAGTTCAACCCAGTCGTTGGAGTAGTTTTTCTTGTCATCATCGAAACCCCCCCCCCCTTCCACGCCCGTATCTCCCTTCTCCTCCTTGCCTTCCTCGGGGTTAATCATTGCGCCAGCTTTGGGTTTTGTCTTCTCAACTTCCACCTTGACACCAACAATGGCCTCCGAGCCGTCTGCAAAGCATATCCTCGCGCTACCGTTTGTGCCGGGTAGGATGTCCGTCTCGGCCACTAGGGGGCGAAACTGGGTTGAAGAGCGGCCATCAGGACGGATGGGCTCTGGTGAGAGGGACAGAGAGGCGTGTAGATATGCAAGCTCTGCCGGGGAGATCAGGACCTGCTGCTGGTTGGTTGCCATGGCAGACCAAGCAAGCAAGCTGGGGGTTCTGCGACGTAAGCGAGCAGCTAATTTCGCTTGCGGTGCAAGCTGGACGATCGACGATCAGCAAAATCGCTCTTGAGGCGCGAGTCCCAGCGTGCGCGGCTTTAACGATAACTGCGAGGCTGTTCCCTTTATTTATGGTGCTCTCGCAAGAGGTAGATGTTTAGTGGGGTTGAATTCTGACAGTAGTTGAAGTTACATAGTTGATAAGGCTGAATTTAGTGCAAAGCTTTGAACCTTTCTTTTTTTGTTTTTTTTTTTTGTTTTTTTTACATCCAGGGATTGGATAGCGATCGGTCTCTGATTGGCTAGGACACTCGCTAGAGACAGCGGGGTCGGGCAAGGCTGTCCCGATACTCACTGAATAACTTCACTCCGGTGTAATCCCAATTTAAGGATAAACCTTTTCGCAATCAGATAGATTCATGGGGCCTGGTATGCCTTTTTATCGGAGAAATGTCATGGCGCGCTTTCGGGTACTATCCCCGATATCATAGCTTTAATGGCCCAAACATGAAGACACACGTATGAGGACTCGTGTGTAGGGCGGCTCATCTCTGCTTTGTTTCTGGCATTGAGCGAACACAAACCCCTTTGCAGTTCGTAAGCCCTTATGATGAGTATTGAAGTAGATATTAAACATATATTACCAGAGGGCACAACACTTTGCAGCAGTGCTTCGAGTCGTTCGGGAAGAGAGATTTAAATCCGTGACATCTTAACATTACGTTACTTCTCATGATCAGCGTCACAGAAAGTTTACAAACAGGTCCTCGATGGGGCGGTGTATCATGAGTCCCCGACCAAATGCTCCCTTCCTATTCATTTATTATTCATCTTCATGGACACCACCTCTAGGCTTAAGCACGATGACATACTTCAGCATGTCTCCACCGTATGTTCTTGAACCTAGGAGTACTTCTTTTCTACAGAGTACAATCGTTGTCCATCAACCTCTTTTGTTTCTTTTTGTGCTTCTTCTTGAGCCAGCCACTCCGCCTTGGCCCGAGTGCTTACTGTCTTTGTCCTCGGTCAGTGACTTTTCATTGTTCATTTTCCCACCTTGTAGCCCCCAAAATGCAGAAGGAAATCCCCCCAGTGTCAGAAATACTTCCCCTTTACAGTCAGTGGAGATATTCCTTTCTAACCATGTGCTAGCCTCTCGCATCCAGAGCAGCATGCTAGTAGCTAAATTCAGACACATGAGACACACTCTTACCCATGTTGTCACACCGAGACCATAAATCATTAAACTTGCCACATTGCATGCTGTCGTGTGGGGTGCAGAAGAGGTAATTAGGCGAGACATATTCTGTTTTGTTGAATTTGGGATTCCAATTTATACAGGAATCATGGTATGACCAACTCTCAACTTGGTATTCGTTTTAGGATAATCTCATGCGCTTATACGACAAGGAGGTCAAGGTAAAGTAACTACCCGCCCAGGAGTCCTCTCGAGTCTCTGGGCAAAAAATTAAGATCAGGTTTATAAGCCTTCAGGGCCAATCATAGCCACTGAAGCGGGTCGGTAAATGCAGGCACACGTTCGTAGCGAGGTCGTTGAGGCTCTGGAGGAGGCTGTAGCGATCAATCATCTTCCCCCCACGACCCCAACTACAACCCAGGACTACTAATGTACGAAGCTTCACACCTTGAGAGCCACATCTAGTCTTGGTCTGCCAATGGGATGCCTAGGATGGGCTGCTTGTGGGACATTGCAACAGTAATCACCGTTTTGATTTTGGATGAGGGTGGGGGTAGGGAAGCCGCGTGATATAATTCCACTTCTGGACACCGAGTTGTGTCTTGACTGAAACCGTAGTTCGGGGTGGTCTTGTCTTGTTGTCGTGCAAGCCCCGGGGCCTGGGCACTCTATCTCGGCAGGTATTGAGAAATGGGCATGTATATACAAGTAACTTATTGATCTCTCCTAAAGTCGAGGCATATTTCTCCGAGAAGATCAGGCCCCAGCGCCGCGGCAAATTCTGCAATGCTGGCTTTGAGAGCTCCGCTGGTGTCAACCGACTGGTCTTCCCATACCACCAAGTCCGACGTCAAGAAAGTATCATCTTTGGAATCTAGGCAGAGTGATATGTGATCGAGATCGACGGACCGCATGTCCTGGAGAGATGGGATTCCTGGCATATTGGTGTGGAAGAGAGAGGTATTGTCGTGAGTAGTTGCCTCGCCTTCAACGTCGTCTGTGTCGTGGTTCTCCCCGTCTGCATTGGAAGCTTTCTTCTTCTCCCCTGAGAGACTGACATAGTCCTTCTTGTCAAACAAGGTGAGAGCGTCCTTGTCTAAAAGGTCCCAGGTCAGTGCTTCGGGATCAAGCACGTACTGCGGGCTGTACTCGATCTTGTATCGCATTTTGGGGCAGCTATGGATGTAGAAGCCCGGGTACCACCATTTATACCCCCCCTCAATTGCCAATGCAATCTCGCGCAGTGCTCCAAGCTTGCCAAAGCTGTGCTTGTGGACAGAATCGTGGTACATGAAGTACACTGCACTCACACATTGGGGTAGGAGGTCTAACACCCCGACAGCCACGAGTTCCCCGTCAATGCGGTACATTTGATGGTACGAGCCGAGCTTCTTCTGGCTCCCAGCGGGAGTTTGTACCGTCTCTCTCCGCAGGGGCGAAGAGCACAGGAACCTCTTGAAGCTAGGCCTCGTGATCTGGCCAGCCTCCTCTTTGTGAACGTGCCCCTGGTAGCTTTGAAAAATACGAAACTTTTCTTCCGTGAAGTCATCGGGCTCGAGTGCCACCTCAAAGCGATGAGCCGGAGACGGCGGACGTTTCGCCCTGGAGGCTTCACTTTCGTGGACGCGCTCGACAAGATCAAATTCGGTCTCACGTTTCTTGGCCTCCCACTTGGATCTTGGGTGCAAACGAGCAGCGGCCTTGAGATAGTCGTCGCCCAAGATATACTTGTTGAACCGGTTCACAGCATGTCTCTGATCCCTGGCGGGATGGAACTGCCCACTGTCCAGTCGGATAGTATAGTGAGGACAGCAGGAGTCCCGCTGGTTAGGGCGGTACATGAGCGTCCCAGATCGCCTCCAGCAGCGGTCAAGAAGTTTCTGGTAGAACTCGGCGCTCATTGATGACGACTGGGCATAGTAAGAGTATCCTAAAATGGCATCGGAGTTAGACGTTGGCAATATATACCCACCTGGGGTGATGTTGCTTTCTACAGCTCGAACGGGGAGGGTTCGCAAAAAGTCAATCGGGAAAAAGCAACAAAAGCACGGGGGATCGGATATCAATCAAAATCAGTACGACAGGCGTGAGACATAAGGCAACAGTGGAAAGGTCAAGACGAGCAGAGCCAAAGAGTGATTCACGTTTACACCGTGACTGACCCGTTCCACGACGGCCCTCGCAGTAGCCGCATCTAGACGACTCATTATAGCCTGTAGGGTTTACACAGCTGGTTAGCTCTCAGAGCACTCATAGAGAAGACGGGATTTTCCAACGTCTTGGCATATTCTTCTTGGCTTGCTCCGCCGGTCCCGCTTTGCATAGGTATGTGGCTTGTACAATAGTCAGGGCAGACACATTGAAACACGTAATGCCAGGGATGAAAGGAAGTTAGAGGGACTGAATGGAGTTGAAATGAAAAAGCAGCCACCGGAAAGAAAGAAAAGAAGAAAAAGAAGAAAAAGAAGAAAAATGCCAGCCAAGGGAGACATGGAATGCAGGCGGCGGACGCCGGACATGGGCTCGTGGCTACAAAAATGAGAATGATTCCGGTCAAAAAGTGGCGATGGACTGGGAATACACATCGATCATCAGAGCCAACGGCAGCGTGTGGATGCTGCACATGGTCGAAATGGTTGGAGGGGAACCAGTGGCAGGTCTACATACCAATTGGTGAGATATAAGAATCTGCAAGGGTTTGCATGGCTCTGGCGTCCATGATGGATCGGTCGGGTATTTTAGTGTCACGGAACGCTATGGAAGAGATGCTCGAAGGCGGATTGGCGCAACAGCAGGCAGCCAGGCAGCCAGGCGGTTGTATCTACCTCAGCGGCAGCTATCTGCAAAGTGGGACGGACACACGCGAGGGACGTGGCGGTGGTGGATGGGAGACATATATTATGGTCCTTTTCCTGGGGGAGAGCTTTGGCACGGAGTGTACCTTGGGAGGAGTGTAGCAGTGGACGGTGCCGTATATTCGACTTCGCTTCCAAAGTAAACCAAAATTAACAGCAAGCAAAGGCCTCGGCAGGCTGTTGGGCGGAAGGTGCGTGGGTGTCAGCTTCGGGGAGAGTGTGTGAGGGTTTATGTAATTCTCTGTCCTGACTGGGAAGGCTTGAGGCGGGGAGGGAAGGAGGTGGGTGGTGACTGAGATAGAGAAAGCACGAACTAGTGGTGCCGCGATCCATGATGAGGGGCAGCAACTGTGTGCAGCGGTTGATGGGGTTTATGCAGGTGTTGCAGTTTTAAAGGGCATTCAATGATCCGTTGCTCTATCAAATCAACTTCATGCATACAGCTATACAAGTACCTTCTACCCACATAGTTTTACCTTCATCCGGGCCATTAGGTTGATATTTCACACATGGATGAAAATGGGATCGATCCATGCTGGTCTGCAGAAGGTGTGGGGTTGAGAAACCAATAAGAAACATCCAGAGAATAATATAGTACAAGTAATAGGTGCACTTAGCCCTACTGTACATGCTTCCCGTAAATAGGTGTGGTGGCACACATACGGGCCTGTAGATAGAGATTTACCCTCATCAGTATCACCTGGGGCTGGATCCACGTTGCGAGAAGGCCTGGTCTATACATCCCTAGGTGTGCATGGCGGCATCAGAGATCCCGGTTCTCGAATGCACACTAGATGTGCCTATGGTAGAGAGAGGCACGCATTTTCCGTGGGAGAACAGCTCCGTTTTCGACCCGCTGCTAGGTCTTGGGAGCCAACTCGGAGAATAAAGGAAGTGGGAGTGGTGCAAGGCGATAATTATTAGTCAATATCGAGGGAATATCAGATAGTGGCGGGAAATACGCTACAACACATCCAATATCGCATACTTCCTGTGATAGACCATTCCTACTGACTACTCCCTCCAGAGAGTGCAAGCCGAGAAGAATGATGGAAGAGAAGATTGTTGGAAAAGACCCAAAGTTATTTATTGGCCCCATTTTGTCGGTGATTCGTCTGGCTGCACTGGCAGCTCTGTCGTGCATATACTCGCAAAAACCAAGGTCTTAGTGGATCCGGCACGAGTGTAATACCTGCTTCCCGCCATAGAAAATGAGCATGTAAAATTTGTCCTCGTACTATTTGTGACAGCATCCATACATCTGTCGCGCAATAACGTACAGCAGGTTGGAAGCGCCAGTCTCTCCCCCCCCCCCCCGCGCCCCCAAATAAAATAAAATAAAATAAAATAAAAAGAGAGAAAGAGAGAGAGAGAGAGAGAGAGAAAGAGCCTGATATCTCCAGCAACGCTACCTCGTAGATTTGCTCTGGCACAGAGTTGGTTCGGGATTGGAGTTTTCAACGTTCCGAGTCATATAAAGGAAAGTTGAGCCCGTTGGCGATGACATAATCAGGTGAGTGGTAGCCCGGACGTATACTATACATGGGGCCAGTGTGTTCAGCACAGATATTCAGGGAAAGAACCTTTCTCGTGGATCTGCCTTTCCTGTCTGTGGCAGTTGTGTGTAACGGTGTACCTTCCACACTCCATTACGATCGAATGGGGAGCTCTCCCCACGCCCAACATGCGTTTTGTGACCGTCAAGCTCATCCAATTCCCTTTCAACCTCGCCGTTCCCTGCCTGCTTACCTGGCAGGCGGTGGACAGAAAGTTGGAAAGTTTTCACACCTTCCAATAGTACTTCCGCCCAAGACCAGGGGGTAGTTTTGTCAAAAGTTGAGATTTTCCCGGTATATTTTGTCAGCCGCTTGCCTGGTGGTCTATTCCCCACAGGGGAGGTACATTCTGTATGTACACAAATGGTATGGTACATGGCCTTAGGAAGGCGAGGGCAGTACTTTTCTTCTGTACATGTAGGTACCGCTGCCTACGTGCATTCGCACAGATACACACCCGTACCTTCCGTGTTGTGGTGGTTTCCTGCCTGCAGGCGTCTCCTTGTCGAGCTAGATCCCCAGTTTTTCCCATTGTGGGAATGCGCGCCATTGTAATTTTTTTCTCTCTCTCGCTCCTTCTTGTCTGCTCTTCACACTAGTGCCAATGTCTAGGTGTTGTGCGGCTTGATATAAAAGCCAACTCTATTTCCCCCAGCTTTTCTTTGCCCCTCGCATCGTGGTTATGGCACGAGACATGCAACGGCACTGCCTAGCAGAGCTCTTACGCCTACCACTGTACCAGCCTCTTATTCTTCATTTTCATCCCGAGGAGGAGCTGAAGAAGTGAAAAAAAAAATCGACCCTGAATCTTCCACCAGGTGCGGCTCCACAACTGGATCACAAATTCACCCTCACTGAACCAGCAAAGAGAGAAGAAGGCAAAAGTTGTTGAGCTTGTCGCTGTTTGCTTGCTGCTTGTGTCATCTCGTTATTTCTCTTCCCGTCGGACCGGTTCTCCATCCTTTTTTGTCCCAGTCCTAGTCGCCCCTCACTCATCTCGCGCCAGGTTTTGCCGGGCAGGAGAGACTTGTTGCATATTTGAGTGTTCGCAATCTAAGAACCAACCCAACTTGGAAGCCCCCAACAACTCATTGCGGCAGATTCGCTGTCCCCCCGCATCATTGGCATCTTGGGGCTTGCTTTCCAGACTTACGGTTTTGCGCTGCCACTGCGAGCGAAATATTCGCCGTGGTTCACCCTGTCCGCACCATCGGACGTAACCCCACAAGCTAACTTTCCACGCCCCGTCATTTTGCCGCCCCCTTCCCCCGTGGGAGTACCGAAACTTTGCGCCAGCCTTCCTCGAGCAAGCAATACATTTTGCGACGTGTTAAACGTTGCCAATCTGCCTCCTTTTCGCTTCCAACTTGTCGCAACTACCCGTACTTCAAGCTTTTCCCTATACCTCACAATTCTAACTTTACCTGACCATGTTCTTGTCATTTTCGCGAGCACCACTATACTAGATATTCTTCGCCCTCCACGGATCTGAAGTTATCTTTCGGCCAACTTCACCTGGAGCTGCTCGGAGCACCTGCGCCGAGGACCACGGACGAACCTCCAGATATATATCCTACCAAATCAATCAAACTACTCTACCGAACCAAAAACCAACCTCGATCACCATGGCGTCCGGAAGCAGTAGTACTGCCAGCAGTACAAATAACAACAACAACCACCGTTCAATGGAGTCGCGCACAGGCCGAAGTAAGCAACGTGAGTACAATATATTCACCGTAATGGATCTTCTCATGGCCCTGGAATAGAATGAGCTGACCGCTGTTTCTTGGCATTGCAGGCTACAACTCCAAGGGTCAGCGTCTAGTTGCGGGAGTTGTTCCGTTGACTGAAGATCTCAACTATGTGATGCTCATCCAGTCAACGAGCAGAAAAGGCTGGGTGCTACCGAAGGGTGGCTGGGAAACGGACGAAGAATGCACCGAAGCTGCCGCACGTGAAGCTTGGGAGGAAGCTGGCATCACCATAAATATCGACTATGACCTGGGAAACATTGCAGACAGCCGCCCACCCAAGAACACGTCCCAAGATGCTCCGAAGGCGCTCTACCAATTCTACCAGGCAACCGTCATGAGCCAGTACGAAGAATGGCCCGAGAAGCACAAGAGGGTTCGCGAGTGGTTCACATATGCCCAGGCCAGGGAAGCCCTAGCGACGAGGCCCGAACTCCTGGAGGCTCTGAACAAGTGTACCATGAACAAGTAACCAAGTGCCGACATCCTGACTTGTGGCAGGCCCCCCGCGGGTTGATCTTTTCCCAACTATCTGCCATTCCCTCATTGTATTACACCGGAGTTTGGGCTGCGAGGTCTAGCGGGTTGCTTCCGCTGCACCAGTGTGCTTTATTTCTACGTTATTTCATTTTTACCATCTCTTGGCGGCATGTAACCTGATGTTTTTAACGACAAAATCCAAGACTTGCATTAGACGGGGTCCCCAGTCCCGCATGGTCGCCAACCAACTGCTCGACTATGCCTTATGAGAGCAGAGAGCTAGAGGCTGCTAGCGATATGGGACAGGACTCTGCCTGTGTCTGCGAGAGCTGTCGGCTCTGTTATATTTCAAGAAACATGTTTTGCATTGACACTTGGCGTTTATTTCCGGGGTATTACAATAGAGTCTTCTCTCCATAGCTGTTTTCTAAGCTGGAATAGGGACGGACTGTTCTCGTCACCCATGAGGGGAAACAAACTGGCATATCTGTAACCACAACCAAAAAACCACGGGAGAAAGAGGTGGTGGCTGTGGGGGAATCGCCACAATGCAATTTCTCTTCCTAGCCGCAGGGTGATCACGGCATTTTTTTGGGGGGGGAAGATTATGGTCGACTTACGGCGGGGATATGTCGGGGTGTTCGATGCAACAGATACTCACAACCCAGCGAACAGAACGCTTAGAGGATGGGAAGAAAAGAAAAAAGGCAACAAAGTTGTAACATGTAGTCACCTTGGCATGGAATCTTGAGGAGAGTCCTCTATCTGGGAAGGAATAGGATTTTAGACTGAAATTCCAGGCTTCAGAAGGCATTTGAGACGGAGCCTCCTCTATTTATGCCTCCTGAATCTTTGTCTTCTATAATAATTCACATTGTCAATTGTGAACTGTGTTTGTCAAGGCAATCTCGAGGGACAAGACATGAAGAACCTCATGCGTCCGTCTAGTGACTACCAACATATAAGGGCAATACTAGCAGAGCAGCAACGTTGACAAAATAGTTGGGGAATTATGCAGCGACAATTACGCCAAGGAACTTAGCCACAGCAGTCACCCACTAACAGTGACGTCACCCGGAAGGATTCAACACCAACACTTTGAGTATGCGATATTTGTAAATGGAAATAGCTTCTCATACTGTTTAATATGAGGGAGAGTTTACAAAGATCAGAAACTAGTCATTTTTCCAACGGACTGGATACCGCGCTGTAATCAGGCAGGCGTTGAATCGACCCACTTACTAATGCTGTCCTATGACTAACAGCCCTCTCCTGTATGTGTGGACTCTAGCAGCTGTAGAAGGTAGGAGGGCAGGCTTTTCTTTGTTAGTAGGCGACTTGAAATGACGTCAAATACTGTGTAGCAGGCAGCAAGGAGTTCCCCAACTATTTTGCCAACAGCTTGCACCACAGATTGCGAATATATAATATCTGGTCCCGATTATACCTACAGAGCAGCGGGAAATATACTGCAGCTTACTAAGCAGGTACATTATTCTAAGTAGTAGCGTGGGGCAGGCTTAGTAGTAACACCTGGCAGGGACCAGTCACGCCGTATTAATGTTAATCCCCACCGACCCCAGCCGCAACGTCATATCTGCACGATGGACTGCCGCCACCAATGGCAGAGTGACCTGTGTGGCCACCTCGCATCCCACCATCTAATTCATCACTGCAAAAGTGGGACATCAGCTACAACCAGCAAACTCAAAGCAACGATTTAACTACATTCTAACTGACTACGAGGTACTCGGTGGGGTTGCGTTCGCAGACCACCTAATTCAAGTTCGAAAGCGCCTCCCCTATTGCCTGCTATAGTGCACTGTACCTAGCTATCTCAAGCTTATTGCTGCATTGTGCAGTGTAGGTCCCTTTCACGGCACTCGCTTTTCCCCGACCTCTCCAAAGCGGTCTTCGACATATCCGACTTCTTCTGCGCTCTCCCTCTCGACCATGATACAATGGAGAGTCTCACGATAACGGATCCCCCTCCTCCCCAGTCGGGGCCGCAGGGGCCAAACATGACTCTAGGAAGAGCCCCCCCCGTTCACCCTCAACAGCAACAACTCCCACCGCAGATGTTCACTACCGCCGCACAGTTGTTGGATCTCACAGACAGTATGAATGCGCCCCTCTCCGACTTTCTACTTGGGGGTTTCTTAGAGGAGGAGGGGATCTAAATATCTAACACATTTGATTTTCCCTCAACGGGTAGAGAAACTACTGGTAGCGCTCAGAGACGGCAGGAAACTCATGGGTATACTACGCAGTTGGGATCAGTTTGGTATGCTATTATTATTATTGTTCCCTTCCTGCCCAGTCGAGCACACACAGAGAAATCATGAATTGGTGCTCCTGCCGTGTCGACGACCTCATGTTGACCTTAAACCACCCAAAACTTCAGCAAATCTCGTCCTGCAGTCCACGATCGAGCGAATTTTTGTCCATCCGACGCAGCCTGAAACTTCCTCCATCCCCGACACCGACACCGACACCGCTACGCCCACCACACCCTCTTCCCGAGGTCTATACGCAGATATTCCCCATGGCGTATTCCTCGTGAGGGGAGAAAACGTGCTTCTTCTCGGCGAGATTGATTTGGACAAGGATGACGATCCGCCGCCGGGCTACGACAAGGCCGAGGCAGATGTCGTCAAGAAGATGGCTAAGGAGAGGAAAGCGGCAGCGAAGGAGAAGGACAAGAAGCGCATAGGCAAGCTCAGCACTATGGGGTTTGAAGGAGAAAACATGGGCGAGATTTTGCTTTAAAAGAAAAGCGGAAGAAAAAAAGGGGTGGGACGACGAGCAGTCGCTTCTGACCACGGCCTCTCTTCTACCGGGCCAGATGCTATCGACTCCGGATGTCTGCTACACTGTGCCTCGAAAATACCACGAAGCGTAAGCGAGCACTAGATGGATTGCCCGGGTTTCCGGTGTCTGGTCTTTCTCAAATTCGATTAGGGCAAGCAAATGGTGGCGGGTTGTCGGGCAGGCAGATAGGATCCTTGTGGGCTTGTTCTTCAGACATATTTGGACACTCTGTTCTACTTTGGTGACCCTATCCCTCTGGTGGACAAATCGGTGGGGGATAGCGACACATCGAATCAAACCATCGACTTCACATGGAACAACAGCGGGTTTGGGGGGACTTCGAACAAGGGAGTGAAAAAATGGGGTAAGAAAACGACCAGGAGATGATAAGTCGGAGATGCCCCATTATTGGGCTCTTTGGTAAAAGCTAGTACGGAGGCAGAATATTGTGAAATGCCGCCCGCTAGCTAGATACTACTTGTACAGAAGGGAATATTGAAAACTCCACAAAGTGGCAGTCCTTCATGGCGGCTGGCGAAACGACAACCCGAGCAACTTCATCCTTTTGCATAGGTATGTGGCTTGGTACTAGAATGTGCTACGCAAAGAAATCAATTATGCGTTGATGGTATCCAGACTGCTACTAGTAGTATTTACAACAAGAATATTACGACCACCTTGGGAGCTTCATTGGTATAGGAACTATTCAATCCGAGGCGACCAAGTACGCAGCCACCACACCGCCCCATCCACCCGGGTTATAGTAGTCCGGGACCAAGTCCTCGTCGTCCTGGGCGATCATGACATGGACCAAGTGGGTACTGACGCCGAAATAGTAACAGGCCTGTGGTATCGTCGATACCGATGCCGGGGAACTGGCAGTCACCACCGCAGGCCTCCTCGTCGTAGAAGAACGTCCGGAAGCCGCAGCCGTAGGGGCGAAGGTCCTTGCTCGAGTCGATGCGCTGGTACAGAGCCATGCGGCAATCGGAGTCGAGGGCGACGGGGGACCAGGGCTCGGGAGCGAGGGCCGCCTGACCCTCTCCCTGCCGGCAGGGCGCTTCGGACTGCTGGGAGGCGATGAAAGACGTTCGCGGCGTTGTCGAGATTTACTTCATACAGAGTGCTGTTGTGCTCGAAGGCGAGACCCAAGAGCCAGGTAGCCTGGGTGGCCTCGACGAGGATGCCGCGGCCGACGGAGATGAGCTGGAGGTTTCTGCCGCCGTCGAGGTCGCGGTCCGCGGTCCATCCCCACACGTTGTCTATGTAGGCGCTTGAGGTTGGGTTAGGGGGGGCGGGACGGGCGGACTGTGCCGTAGGTCGTTCCTGTTACGATGGGTCCCTGCTGAAGAGGAGGATGGAGAGTGCACACATTTCCCCCATACCAAGGCGGATCCAGCGGAGACGGAGCCGGGTAGGACCACGGTGCCGCCTTCTGTTATGGTCTGAGAAGGAAGGCAAAAAAGGAAAGGGAGTTTGGTGGTTAGCATCACCGACGTCTTTTGGAGTTCCCGGATCTGTTCTGGCGAAGGTAGGTTGGGCGGATGGATTGGCGTCGATAGTCGCGTCTTAGTGTACTCGCCGAAGCAGTATCGCTAACAGCGATGCCCTGGGCGACGGCCTCGAAGACGAAGGAGACTGAGATTCCGACGGTGCAGCCGGTGGAGGCGAGGCCCTTGAGGTGGGATTTCTGGGTGTTGGGGTCGAGACCTATATGAAGGTGTTGGTTTCTGTCTCTGTTTGAGGGGGGATTGGAAGTGCAGTTTCTCAGCCTACAGATTACTGCAAGTTCTCTCTGGAGAAGCACTTACCAACAGCACCGCCCGTAAACGGAACAGTCAATAATCTCAGACCCCGATAGCCTCCCTCGGACATGGACACGCCGGCGTGACCAGTCGATTCGCAAGGCATGATAAACTACAGTCGCGCCTCGCTCCGAGCTCCCGCGAGATTCACCACTCGGACCACAGACAGACAGACAGACAGACAGATAACACATGCATATTATGTACAATACAAACAACACGGGTTGTGTAATCCCTATATTTGTAAACGCGCTGGCGGTTTTACGCTGTTGGCCCTACACACAGGCTTGCAGCGTCCACCATATTCAGAGAACCGTGGCCCGTTGGCTCTCCGTGGAACCGGCCGGGCTCCCGTGTTCCGGTGTCCTTGAGAACATGTGATCATGTTGGTGGTCCGTACAGGGGGGGGGGGGGGGGGGGTTTTTTTTTTATATAAAAAACGTTTAGAATTCATGATGATGTAGAAAGTATTTATTAGTACCCCGTGCAGGAGGATTATATGG
>JAKWBI020000891.1:0-16828 GCA_022664585.2 Zalerion maritima
TGTGCAATTAAACCCAACCTTTATGCACCTAAAGAAAAACGGTCATAATGCTGAGCATGATTGTGGGGGGGTGTCCCCCCCCCCCCCCCCTTTTTTTTTTTTTTTTTTTTTTTTTTTAGCAACAGCCCTTCCCCCATTCATTACTATGTAGAACTCGACAAGGAGACCGGGGCTGAGTGGGCAAGCGCACTCGAAGAGTTTAAGTGCTTGCAGCAACCTGTAAGGGGATGGCAATATTTGGGGGTATCGTCTACCGCTTATCTCATTGGTCCGATTCCCCACAAGACGAAAGTCATCAGGGGGCTAGGAGAAGGGACAGCACGAATTCAATTGTCCATTACCAATGGACGTCAAGATGGTTGGTGCTTGGTGGAAAAAGAAGAGAAGGAACTGGGAGCAGAGGCATCAATTGAAAGCGACGGAAGAAGCCCAGGCTGGATGTCCAATCATATTGCCACAACCACGTGCCACATCGAACTCCCTCTGGAAGCCACGACCCAGACCAGACGACTGCCAAAACTCATTCATCGTTCAGTAAGCATTACGAGGAACTTTGTGTCCTCGGGCGGGCTCCGCCAGGGGCAAATGCCAAAGCTTATGAGGCTTCCATGGTCGATCCCATCTCGACGTCACCTCAAAAGCAGGTACGAGGCGCCAAGAAACGCACCGACGAGCGGAAAGCCAGGGATTTGAGGGCCTAGCGATGCAGCATTCATCCGTTGCAGCGGAGACCCTCCAATGCGGAGAGGAACTGACTCTGTAGGGCTTTTGGGGCGTATATATCCGGGCTGGCTGCATACGACGAACCAACGAGTAGTTATTTTTCCTCATCATCACCCGAGCTCAGGCGTTTTGATTTCCGAGCGGCCAATAGCCACCACTCTGGTGGCTCAACCTCCTGCATCGACTCCATCTCACCCCAACACCGCTCTTACGTAGGTACTAGGCATGCCGGGCGTGGGAATTCCTCCATGTGCTCTTTGACTGTGATGACTGATACTTATAGCGGCACTACTGTATGCACGGAGCAAGTTACTTCCATAGTGATGAACCTCTTTTTTTTTTCTTTCTCAATATTACGACCCGGTATTTCCTGCACCGCATGTCCTGTTCAGGGGCTGAGAGACAACTCAGCAAACGTGAAATTGCAATATGGCAGTAACCTGCTGGTCTCAACGCAGGTATCGAACATCGGGGCTACATACATATACGAGTGCTGATCTAGGACGAATTCGGCGAGCATACATGCCAGTAATTACTACGCAGAAAGCAACAATGGGTCCCGGTGATCTTTTCTTGCACGGATTAACCTTATACAAATCCCGAAAACAACACCGAGCTTGAGCCACTGCACAGTATCGGAGTTGTCTCTCGAGACTTTGCTCGCCACCACAGCGTTTCTCGCCCCAGCATTGTCCAACTCATGCGTCCTCGACTCTCTCTCTCTCTCTCTCTATCTATCTATCTATCTCCCTCTCTCTCTCTGGGCTTCGCTGGCCGCCTGCACCACTACGCCAAACATGCAGAAGGTGGCCTCCTGACTGCGACGGCAAAGTAAACATTGTACCCTCGGAATCTTGCTCGCTGTGAGGTTTTGGCATCAGTGAGACCAGTTCCCACTATTGCCTCGTAAGGCCACAGACCCTGCCCTCCACTTGCTTTCTTAGTTCTGGTTCAAATTTCTCTCTAGCCCATAGACGGGGCACCTATGCTGTGTAAGGTCCCCCACATCCAGGGACAAGCCTCTACAAGCGAGACATTTTCCTCAGTAAATGGTCACTGATACTTCTTTGATATCCAATGAATTCGAAGTCGGAATAATACCACAGTCCATAGGGTGGTACAAAACTAGCAAGCTGACAGTCGGTTGCGCACAAGCTTTCCCTACCTAGTCCTGCGGACATTCTTGCTGCAAATGTCCCGACGGACTTTCATATCCGAATAGTGAAATGCCGGCAAACGTATACCTTACAAACGCTTTGAACTACGAAAAGAGGGTGTCCATCGCCGAATGCTGCTCTCGAATTTTGCAAGCATTGATGTTGTATATGTCTCGGATTTTGGAGTGTAATGGTGGTCCAAGATACACCATGGATGTAGAATCGCTCATTCGCCGAGCTAGTGGAATTTCCGTGTTGGGCAAAGAGATGTTGAGAAAGAGGGGGTTTAGACGGGCGACGTGATCCAATCAGCTTCTCGGACGACTATGGTTCTGTTGCCTACTTGTCTTCCGTTCTGGGATGTGGGCTCTGAACCCTTTTAAAATTATTCTCTTTCAAGCGCTCCTGCAGTTCGAAATGCAGCCAGTTAGCTCCTCCCAGTCGTGGTGCAGCTTCCTCCCGGGTCCTGTGGCCTAGGATGTCGTCAGGTTCGGAAGCGGCCAGCTCCTCCTCCCGAGTGGCGAAGGAAAAAGACCACCATCTCAGCCGGAGGGAGATGGGGAGAGACCTGCAGCACCAAGTCGTTTCCAGAAGGCGTGAAACAGTCCTCGGCCGGCGAGACAGGCCATACAAGAGCAACAAGACACTGACAGCGACTGAAATGACGATATTCTGACGGGCTACCTATAGTACGTGCATAGCATGTGGCGGGAAGAGGTTGCCACAATAGCCGCCGACGATTACTCTAAGGATGCACATAACATTCGTTGCAGCAGGCCTATCGATGCTTCTCATTTCTCCTATCCGCGATCTGTATCCGCAACATCAGATGAAATCAAGTGGCTCTCCCCTATTAGCAGAGTTCCCCTATAGAGCAGAATGTTCCCCATGCATTTCAAACTCGGGTCAAGGGTAGCCCATCTGCACAGACCCGTAAAGTACAACACAGCTTAGTACCACCGCTACGGTGATCGATAACCGCCGGAGGAGAGAAACGGCGAGATGATTGTTCAACTCGAACCTGTCGCAAGGCCTCCTATAGATACCTACATACTTACCAAACATATTGTTCTTGCTTCTCTTCAATTGCCTAGGCTTGCGAGCCTCGGACCCTCGACGCAACTAGAGGTTCTATCCCCCAAGGTACTCTTTCTGCCACCAAGCCTGGATAGTCCCATCACCCCGTACCCACGCCTGCTGTCTACACGCAGGGCTGCATAGCTACATATATAGTTTCGAGGAGTAAAAATGTAGCGCTTTGGGCCTCGAGGAATTGGCACAGACCCCTGGGGTTTGCTGAGTTGTCGAAAGTATAATTTACCGGCCATCTTAATCATCAGGCGAACGAATGCTACCAAGTACAGAGAGTATGGGACCGACTCCTGCATGGTGTATGTAGCTGTGCGTTTTATAACCGGCTGCAGATTAGTACCCTAGCAAGCCTGGCTTCCTTCCGACGTCGCCCCCCCCAAGGCCGACTTGCCCAATATATACAACAACGTCCGCACCCAGGTCCAATTCCCACTCTCCTTTGCCAGCTGCCCCTGCTGGAACATCTATTGGACTTCTTGTTTCCTATTCTCTTTTCTTGTCATTGTGTTCGTGGGTTATTAGATGCGAAATATCATTTGAATCTACTCCACGTCACTCGAGTCCTGCATCTCTAATATTTCCTTGAATCTTTTGCACCTGGTGAGTAAAAGTCCACCTTTTGTCATTCCTCCCGCAAAGCCTACCGACAAGCCGTGCCGTCCCTTATCACCGACCGACTTGTTACTATGTAGCGAGCGGAATTTCCTCCCGCGCGGCAGTGAGCGCCGGGACTAACGAATGTACCACCATGTTCTTCGCAGCTCTCCAGAACTTGGGTATACCGCACGCCAACGAACCCGATCATTGATGGTTTTTTAAATCGTAGTATTTTACGAAACGAAACGACACGAAATAGACACTTGAACGAGCGACGAGAAACGGGACCCGGCGACCTATTAAGCACGGCGGATGCAGAGACTGGCTTTTGCGACTCTGGGCTGAGAAACTACGATTGGTTGAGATTTAGCGGTTCAGGAAGGTCGTTCTTTCCTCTGCAGCTGCAGTGCAGGACGGACAACTGCACCAGGTCCCCCCGTGCCTTCCCCGTGCAGTGCGCAGAGCACCTTCCGTCCATCAATACTTCCACCACTATTGGATTGACATGACCTCAATTGCAGCACTGCCGACTTTGCTATGAGCGGGGAAAAATTGGCGTCCAGGCAAGCAACTCTCCATCCACCACCACCACTTTCCGTCCGTCCCTCCCTCCACAATCGAGGGGAAAAAAAAGAGGGCGAAACAAAACATCTTCCCAAGTATACTTGGAAAGATTGGTGTCTCATAGCTGGAAACCAATTTTTAACTCGTTTTTTGGGCTACTTTTCTCTTCAAATTCTTTCTATGCCTTCTATGCTAACATTGTGTTTCATCTGATCTCCCCTACTATAGCTTTGTAGTTCCGAACGGTCAACCACCCACACCAACGAGTTCGACCGCTTTCAAAAGCCCTGTGTTCGAGACGCCAAAGAATCACCGGGGACCGTTTGAGAGCTCGGGTGGCTGGACGCCTCGCTTCGCCGAGGAATCCTCCGTCTTCAGCGCTACCCCAGGCAACTGGAGAGGCAATTCGGGCACATTTCCCGACTTTGAGGCCGCAACCCCATCATTCTCACGCCCGTTATCAGCAGCAGGAGAACGCCGCCAGAAGGGACCGCAGCAGGGCCAAAAGAGGAGGCGGGACACGAGCGAGTTTGCGCTCGAGGTTGCATCGCATGTGAACCACTTTTCCCCAAACCCAAACCTACCGCTGCCACCTGTCGATCCGTCTAGGCAACTTGGGTCCTCGCCGGGGCTTCCATCTCTCCCACCAAACGAAGCACATTGCGACCCGGAACGTCCCTCCAAGAGACCGTGTATCCAAATCGCCACCCCACCCTTGACCGATAAGCGAAGCAGGGCCAGAAGGGCGACCCCGAGGATAAGAACAGGCGTAAAGATGCAAAATGACGAGAGCTTCAATCAGGCCGACTTCACCCAGCCGGGAATGACAAACTTCGACCTGTTTGGATATCCAATGTCGGCACCGGCCGGTGCCGCAAGCTTTGACAGTGGCCGGAGCTATTGGGATGCCGACACGATCGGAATGGGCGCAATGGACATGGACTTCAACGTCTCGGCAGACTTTTTCCAGGCAACTTCGCCAACTCACCGCCAGATGGGCTCTTTTGACTGGGGTCAACAGCACACGGCCGACATGTTCCAGCAGCCGTCCGGAACCTCAGCTCCACCGGCGCCGCTGTCAATGGTAGCGTCTGGAGTATCGCAATCCCCGATCGATGGTATCAATACCAACCAAAGCCAGCAGCGACGGATTGGGGGTAGCCAGGACAATGGCACAGCTAAGGCTGGCTCAAACCCTGCTACTACTGCACCGGCCGCGAGGACCATCCGACCACTTGCTCCCAAGCCAGCGACAATGACATCGCCCGACATGGCCACCTTTCCCATCTCAACTACATCATTCACGTCTCGTACCCAGAATGAAGACCCGTTTGGTGCTCCATTGCTCACCCGCCCCCATTCGAGCATAGATGTTGCTCACTTCAATGCCGTGAGTCAACCAGGGTCTCTTGAGGTACCATCGAGCCATCAACTGGCCCCCCCCGGAGGAGGATTGAGAAGGTCGGTCAGCACCCGCGAGATGGGCACCACCAAACCGAGAGGTCGTGAACCGTTAAGCTCTCCAGTCAAGCCAGCTCTGCAACAAAGTTCCAGCGAAAACAAGGGTAAAAAGCCCCGACACCGGGCTTCCCTTCCTACGTTGGCGCCAGCCATCAAATCAGTCACGTCATCTATTCCCGTGCCCAGGTCCAAGCCAAGCATGCAGCAAAACCGACCTAAACAGAACCCAAACCGGCCAAGTGGGCGCATCTCCCCTTCCAAGCACCATCATAGAAGGCTTCCCAGCGGGTTGTCGGCAATCCCCGAGTCCAGTCCTAGGGGATCCCGTACCGATGTAAAATTTGTTATCGATTCGCGTGGGAGAGCCAGGGTCGAACCTGTCATTGTCAATGGAGAACATGTCGATTATCCTCGCCACAATCAGCAAACAAGATTGGGGCCTGATTGGGACTCTTCTGGCGACGACTTGTCAGACACGGACGACGAGCCCATCATCATCCCAAGTCGTACTACTTCTTTTGCACTTCCTGATCCGATCGAGGTCCAGCCTAGCGCATCTTTTCATGCCTCCCAGCGCAGCATAAGCGAGCGTAGTACAAGGTCCCTAGCATCCTCCAGCAGTGACCGGCGAAACTCGAGGCAGGACGGAGACAGCGATACAGAGACTGTTTTGAATGACCCCCACCCAAAGGTATCTGGTGATGCAACTAGTGAACTCAGGAAGATGATGGAAACAAGGCAGAAGAGGCCAGCTCAAACAGCGAGAGGAAATTCCCGCAAACCACGCCCGTTGTCTTCCAGCTTTGGCGGGAGCTTGATGAGTCCGACGTCGTTGACTGACTCGTCCACAACCCCGACTCCTTCCGCTGAGAGGCACACGGCAGTGCGGTGTGTCTGCGGCGATGCTACCGAACGTGATAACGAGTATATGGTCCAGTGGTATGTCCCCCCCTGAATTCTCCCTGCCATTCAGTGTAATATTTTGTTGGCCCTTCCTACTCCGCATTGTAATGTCGAGATCAAATTGCTGAGTCTGTCCCCATGCAGCGAGTCCTGCGAAATGTGGCTGCACGGAAAGTGCCTGAAGATCAACCGCCACAACCACCCTCGAGTGTATATCTGCGCGTTTTGCGCAAACACTCCCAACATGCGCAATGGCCGCCTTCGTGTTGGTCCAGGACAAATGGGACCCCCAGCTCCAATCCCGTCCCCATTGGCACACAAGTCGTTCAAGTCGTTTCGGTAGATTCGAAAGCAGCGGCTGGAGCCTCGGTATATCTATCACCTTCAAGGATCGTCCCTAATTTCTTTCCTTTTGTTTAACGTTAGCAATGAAGGCGTCGCGAGATTCGAGCACACACAAAGAAGTGTGATAAAAACCAGCAGCAATGCTCTATCAATCACCACCGAGAGGCCCTGCATGGGTTTTCTTCCTTTTTACTTTGTTTCCAAGTCTAATAGAGTATCCGGACACGGCTACCACATCGACGTGCAAGGCGTCTCTTTTGATTACTGGTGATGAGAGTTGTTGGATGTGCAGCATCGACGTTGGAAGAGAGGGAAGCGGTGAACTAGAGAGCGATGAGGCAAGAACAATGTCGACCTGGACACAACCAAAGAGTTGATGAGTCAAACTCGAGGGCAATAACGAACAGACTCCATCTTCTGGTCCTGGATTGAACTGCGGGACGAGCACTGAAGCGTACATGTAACCCAGTAATGATCACAATGCAAATGATGGAAAGAATGGAGATACGAACGATGACGAAAAGCATGAAAGAACGAGGGGCTGATGTACGAACACACGAGATATATGAAAGCATGTTCCAACGGAATACTAGCTAAAATCTACGAATATACAAGTCTGCCTGCTGGATTAGGCGAGGCCTTGAGACTCATCCCACATGCAGAGCTGATGTGGTGGCCAATGACAGGCCCAACCGTGATTTTCCAACACTGTTTCGAAGCGATGAGGCGAGCACAACACGCACCCGTATACAAGATATTTCAGAGCGATGGCTGCCTACATTGAGGGGGCTGCTGGCAAGATATTCGGTAAGACATCCGGATATCTGGCGAGTACGCTTAAGGGGTGGTGGGTATGCACGTTACGGAGACAATTGCGAGTGTACGGCAAGATCTTGCCGTGAATGGCAGGCAGTGCTAGGACTATAATTGTAGCACAGCAGGGGGGTGGATACATACCGAATGTAGAATATGGGTTCGAGTTCCGAGTCAGTCACTACACCCAAGACACAAGTGAAATACTGCTGCCCCGATACTATCAGCAAGTTATCATGTAGACCGAGGTTCTGCAGCTCGTCGGATTTGAGCCGCCACAGAAAAGCCACGGGTATTCCTGGAGCCTGAGAGCCTCAGCGACGGTGGCTTCGACCCTTGCTAATGTCCTTATCAGCTGCAGGGAACGCACCATTCCTCCGATTTCGGATGGTGGAGAAGCTCAATGCCGAATCATATAGCGGCATTGCGGGGCATTTTTTTATTCTAACCACGGGCGAAATATCGCGACTTGTCGCCATAACGACGTATAAATCGCGGCCGGTGTCATTAATCGCTGCAAATTCCTCCCCCTTGGCTAACACATTATAGTGATATATTCCTGCTGTAGCTCTCCGGATCGATCGCCTGCCAAATACATTCAAAAACACATTATTTTCTCTGCCATGACTGAACACAATATTGTCGTCTTCGGTGGTGACCACTGCGGGCCAGAGGTTTGTTCCTGCACCCCCCCCCCGCTATTTCGGCCGCCATGCTCGGAACCGAACCCGGACTCTCTCATGTCCACCGGGTCGTCCGTCACCCACTATCATGGGCAGCCTCTCACGCATATGTGACCCTTTACTAACACCACTTTACCACTCCAGGTCACCAAGGAAGCTCTAAAGGTATGTTGCAACCACGTTAAGCTCCTGTATATTTCGATTGCCTTTTATCGTTGATATCATATGCTAACATAGTTGTCGGAACAGGTTCTAGAAACCATCCAAACGTGCAGGCCCGGTGTTGGAAAGTTCAATATCAACCAGCAGCTTCTTGGCGGCGTATGTACCACCCCGAGTCTACGGCCGTTTATCTTTCCGACCAGTGCCATCGTTTCCTCGCTAACGATTCCCTGCGATCCTCCCGCAGTGTTCCATTGATGCACATGGAAAGCCTCTGACCGACGAGGCACTCGAGGCGGCAAAGGGGGCCGATGCAGTGCTCCTGGGTGCCATTGGCGGTCCTAAATGGGGAACTGGCGCCGTCAGACCAGAGCAGGGCCTCCTGCGTCTTCGAAAAGAGATGGGAGCATACGGAAATCTTCGTCCATGCAATTTTGCCGGCGACTCCCTCGTTGCGTCCTCGCCCCTCAAGTCCGAGGTCTGCAAGGGCACCGACTTTGTCGTCGTCCGAGAGCTTACTGGCGGCATCTACTTTGGAGACCGCATCGAGGATGATGGCTCCGGGTACGCCGAAGACCGCGAGCCGTATACTCGTGCCGAGATTGAGCGCATTGCCCGCCTTGGAGGCTTCCTGGCCAAGGCAAAGCCGGGCCCGGACGGAAAGCCGGCCAAAGTGTGGAGCTTGGACAAGGCCAACGTGCTCGCGACCAGCCGTCTGTGGCGCAAAGTGACGACCGAAGTGTTCGAGAAGGAATTCCCCGACATCGACCTCGCGCACCAGCTCATTGACAGTGCGGCCATGATCATGATCAAGAAACCGACCAGCTTGAACGGAATTGTTTTGACCAGCAACCTTTTCGGGGACATCATCAGTGACGAGGCCAGTGTCATCCCCGGAAGCATTGGCTTGCTTCCGAGCGCCAGTCTCAGTGGTATCCCGGATGGCAAGGGCAAGTGCAATGGCATCTACGAGCCCATCCACGGTACGTTTAGTCCGAGTGCCCACCCCGGTGATGTGCTATGCCAGGCCGCGTTGTGCTAACATGTGAGCTCTTTCTTTAGGCTCGGCCCCCGATATCTCGGGCCAGGGAATCGTCAACCCCGTGGGAACCATTTTATCCATTGCGATGATGCTACGATACAGCCTCAACCAGCCAGACGTGGCAAATTTGGTGGAGAAGGCAGTGAAGAATGTAATTGATGTTGGCGGCATGCAAACGAAGGATATGGGCGGCGCTGCGACGACAGTGGCCATGGGAGATGCTATTTGCGCCGAGCTCAAGGCTCTCCTGAAAGCGTAGAGTGCTCTGAATGGAGGCCTCGGGGAGATGCACACGGATAATCAGAAACGTCTGGTTGACTGTAGCCTAAGTGGTGGAAAGGGCAGAGTTTGGTGGGGAGTCTCGGCTGAGAAAGGGGCCAGAGATATACGGGAGGAGGTAGCCAAGGAAGGCTTGTCGGTAGTGGAAAGGATCTGAGCGCGTATCTAGCTGGTAATAACCGGCGAAAGATCAGAACTGGACCTTTCTTCACTTTATAATCATGCCTTGAAAAAGGTACATGTTTCGACCATTGTGGTCTGTGGCATCTGAAGTATGTCGAGTGAACAATGGGAAACACAATGGTGCTCATCTTGTATGTCTGACAGACTCGACCCTAGCAGATTGAAAAGGAGCAAACCTCCCGGTGGTGTCTTGGGTGGTATTTATTGCTAGATTCCTAGGTTCCTATGTGAGGTTATCTATTGCATGGGCTGCTAGATAAGTACATAATTGGCAATATACTCTTGTACATAGCTCCTGGGCACTGTGTACTTTTAGTGGATGTAGGTCGGCTGTCAACAGCTGGCAGCCGATAAAATACTGTGCATGTACAAGCTACAGCGAGGGGCTTAGTTTTTTTTTTTTTTTTTTTTTTTGTGTTGAAAAATGAAGTTTGGCACAACAATGTTCTGCTCCACGGGCTGAAAGCATATGCACACACCACAGGCGGGTAGACAGCGCCGGCAGCGAGTCATAAATTGAGTCAACCGGGGTGGCTGCTCGGCTTCAGCCTGTGGAATTTGAGGCTATCATCTCCTCAAGGTATGTTGAATATACACCGAGCGAGGGCGCATACATCTAGACGAGACGTATTTCTTTGCCCTTTCAATTGCCGTCCATATTTTTCTCAACACCAGCCAGCAAGGATAGTGCCTCGGCCATCGCCAGCACCAACACCTAAACCCAAAGCCGAAGGAAAGCCGAAACGAAAGCCTCGTCAAGAGCGGCTGAGAGATAGGTTTGATCTTCTGTCAACGTCAACGGCATTCGAGGGACAGACATATCGACTTCCACCCTACGTTGCCACCACAGTCCTGCCACCTAGCGAAGATCCTCAACTGCGACTGTGGAAGGGAAAGACCGGCATGGCGAGCAACGTCCAGGTTGTCAGCTGCCCCACGGCTGACACGCCGGGCTCGTGTCTATTGCTTCACTTCGACAACACTCGCTACGCCTTTGGCCAGATGTCGGAGGGAACCCAGAGAGTCATGACCCAGCGCAAGCTCGCCATGACTAAGCTTGAGTCCATCTTCATGACGGGCCCTACATGCTGGAAGAACAATGGCGGCCTGCTCGGCATGATTCTCACCATTGCCGGTGTTATTGGCGATCGAAATGTACAGATGAGAGATAATATGGAAGACAGGAGGTCGAGAGGCCTTCTCGTCAGATCCAAGGAAGAGGAAGACGCCAAGGACAGACCGCTTCACGTATTTGGTCCGGAGAGGCTGTGCCACATGCTGGCAACCGCACGCCGCTTCATCTTCCGCCAGTCCCTCGTACTCAGACCCCACGAGATACGCGGGGACCCTTCCGCCGGCCTTGGTCCCGACCGCGACCCGGATTACCGCGACCAGAATATTCGTGTGTGGTACCTGCCAATATGGCCTGCTAATAAGGAATACCCGGAAGCAACTACGACAGGTACAAGCACAGCTGCAGCTACAGCAGCGCCAGCGCCAGCGACAACCCCCGAACCGGCTAGTCCTAAGAAGAGGAGCCACGACGAGATGTCAGGCGAGGAGGAGCAGGAGGAGCCTGATTTCGAATCCATGCAGCAAGAAGAAAAGTACAAATTTGTCAGGGAAGTGGTGAGCCATATGTTCGAATCGACCTGGAACATAGACGAAGTCGTCAAGACTACCCTCCGCAAGGCTCGCCTGCCGGCCAAGCTGTTCATCAAGGACGACCAAGGCAAGCTTACGCCGTACGTTGGGCCCATGCCCCAAGACGGCGTCGAGGTGCCAAATGTCGATGTATACGTCCGCCAGCCATGGCCCGGTGCCAAAATCAACCGCCTGCCTCCTACAAAACCATCTGGGCAATCTCTTTGCTATGTCGTCATGACCCACCAGCGGCGAGGAAAGTTTAATCCCGCCCAGGCAGTCAAGCATGGTATACCCCCTTTAAAATTCAAGAAGCTTGCTCAAGGGGAGAGCCTAGAGGGAACGGACGGCGTCCTAGTAACCCCAGACATGGTTCTGGGAACCCCTCTACCCGCCCAAGGCTTTGCAGTCATCGACATCCCCGATGCATCATATATTGACTCGCTCCTCGGCCGGCCAGAGATGTGCTCGAATATAATCAAGGAGCAAGTGGCAGCTATTTACTGGTTTCTTGGGCCCGGAGTCGTCACCGACCCGAGGCTTGAAGCATACATCCAGAGCAACCCGAGACCAAAGCACATCATATCTTCCCCCGATGCTGTGCCAAACTACCTGGCACTAGAATCATCCGCACGGGTTGGATTCTGGCTCAAGATGCTGGACAGTAAGCGGTTTGGAGATCTCCACTTCACCAATATCCCCGAGCTTCGTAGTCTTCCTGGCCAATCTACAACTGCCTCTATGACGGGACGTACGATCAAGCTCGGCCCCAGACTCGAATTCGAGGATTCAAAGGCCTCCGAGTTTATGAATCTCAAGAAAGTTATCGAAAACTGCAATCCAAAGGCGCTAGAACTTGCAAAGGAGGCTGACAGGATTGTCGCCAACCCCGAGTTCCACCAAAGAATCGAGGAAGCCGAGAAAGATATTCCAAACCGCGACGCTGAGATCATAACACTTGGGACTGGCTCGGCTCTCCCTAGCAAGTACCGCAACGTGAGTGCGACCTTGATTCGGGTTCCAGGCGTCGGCAACTATCTGCTCGACTGCGGGGAGAACACCCTGGGCCAGATGCGCCGGTGCTTCGGGCCCGAGCTGCCCAGCATACTTTGCGACCTTAAGTTTATTTGGATCTCGCACTTGCACGCGGATCACCACCTGGGAACTGCTAGCGTCATTCGTGCGTGGCACGAGGCGACGTTAGGAACGGATGCAACCCTGGACGTGGCTGGCTTCTCCCATATGGAAAGCTGGCTCTCCGAATACAGTGCGGTAGAAGACATTGGATACGCATCCGGAAAGCAGAGTGGTAGGGTCAAGTTCCACCTGATGCAGTCGAAAGGCACAGAGAAAAAGTGCGTCCCGGTGAACTTTCGCGAAGTGGAAAAGGGCAAAGGAGACCCGAGGACGGGCCTCGCGAGGATCGACGCCGTGTTCGTTAACCACTGCTTCGGCGCCCTCGCCGTGTGCCTCGCCTTCCCAAGCGGACTCAAGATCGCGTACAGCGGGGACTGCCGGCCCAGCGTCAAGTTTGCAGAGATGGCGCGGGACGCGACGCTGCTCATCCACGAGGCGACTTTTGGTGACGACTTCGCCGGCGAGGCGGTGGCCAAGAAGCACTGCACGATATCGGAGGCGATGGAGGTTGCACGCAAGATGCAGGCCCGCAGGGTGATGCTGACGCACTTCAGCCAGCGGTACCCCAAGATTGCTAGGATCGACGACGGCACCCACGCCGAGGTCAAGGACCAAGCCGTGCTGTTTGCGTTCGATCTCATGAGGGTGAAGCTAGGCGAGTGGAGGGAGGCTCAGCAGTACTGGCCGGCCATGAAGGAGCTGATCTCGGAGGATGAGCAGGATTTGAAGGAAGAGTGAGAAATGGCGAGTCATCCAAGAGCCTTTGCAGTTAATATGCCTACTGCTTCGTTTCATTCGGGAATGGCGAGAACAAGGATGAGAAAACAGGGATGAGAAAACAGCAACTAGAAAAGGTTGTGATATAGAGACCTCATCAAGAAAATAGAGTGTCCCTATCTCACCCCGTCCAAAGCCTCTTTCACTTGTACATTATAGCATGGAGACTTTTTTGGGTATATCAGCAGCAAGCTGAAATTTTGGAAATGGGAAAACGCTGGATCTAAGAGCCCCCGCATCTTTGGATTTGCTATCTTAAAGTACAAGACCACTTCAATTGCTCGTTGAAACTCTTCCATATAACATCTGATTGGCCAACGCAAATATAGCCGACGTCTTAAGGCTGCCTGCTGCCATGCCTGACTCCCGTTGGTTTCGCAAACAACACATGCCGACTGCCGGTGCTCAGCGTGGTACTGCTACACGACGGCGCACATGCCATTATACCCAGATCCCATCACCATCCCGCCCTTGCGGGAGCTTCACCGACAGACCGTCATCCTCCTCATCCTCCTCATCCTCCTCATCCTCCTCCTCCTCCTCCTCCATGGGAGAGGGTCTTCTGGCCAGAAATCCAACTTCGAATTACTGTCTACGGAGATAGAGAGAGGCGGGGCCGTCTTCATCCCGATCTATCAAACGCCTGTCTAGCTACTCCGTCTAGTTAGGACCACTTCCTCAACCACGGAGGACACAGCAGCTCCAACTGCCTCTCCGCGAAACCCCTTGCGCACGCCAAATTCGCGGCCACAACCGCTCCGCCGACGAGGGCTACCGTGCATAGAAGGAGTCTTGCCAGGCAGCGGTTTGACTGCTGGGAGGTTGCCGAGGATGCTAGTAGGAGGGAAGAGTTGCAGGGGAAGGGAAAAGGGGGGGGGGGGGGGGGGTAAAGATGGGAGTGGATAGAGCTGGACTGAGGGCTGTGGTATGGTGGGGATGGGGGGAGGAAGGCGAAGAACTCCCATTTCAGTCTATCCCTACTACCTAGTTCCCTAGGCCATGGAATGGAGAATGGGGATTTGGATGGGACGGGAGGATATTCATTCTTATCACGTTGGAAATATCTCGGGCTTTTCTAATAGCATATATGGTGTGGAGCTAAAAGTAATCCATATATATATATATATATATATGTTTACGGTGACCGAGAAGGGAGAAAAGCTTGTTATCAAGCAGGCCAGCAGCAAGGGCACAGGTTGAATCGCTCCTTTATGCATGTGAGTGCTAGGGAGTTGCGGGTTGTTGGACACTGACTGGGGGCTGCTCCCTTCTATTTTGGGAAAGTGGGGAGGTAGTGCCATTGGTGCCGTCGCAACCCTACTACATATGTGGCAAGAAAGCAGGGAAGAACAATAGGGGAAGAGAGGAAGGGACGTACATAGTATGGAGCGCAGGTGTTTCCCAGCCACGCACCTTCTGCGTGGATCTCCTCGAGTGTACACATGAGAAGGTTGCAGGAAACAAGGAATACCACCAATGCCCATATCTTCTTCCGTTTGCTCCTTACCTACATTCTCCGCAAAAAGAACCTACATATGCACGTCCCCCCCCTTCAGCAGGTCCGAGCACGTCAAGCACCCGTAGCCTCCGCGGTAGGGGTGGACAGGTCGGACAAGGTCGGCGTAGCGGCGGCCTTCGTAGCAGTTCCCGTCGCAGCCGCCGCCGCCGCCGTCGTCGTCGTCGTCGTCGTCCCTTCCCCGTCACCACCCCCGGTTTCGCCATCGTCCTCCCCGTCCGCGCCGACCGCCTCGACGGAGACGCAGTACCGGTGCCACTTCATCAGGTACGCCCCGTCCCCGCCGTAGCGCTCCCCGCTGCTCTCGTCGAACCAGGGGTATATGTCGTAGAACTGGTCGTACGCCCCCGCGACCTGCCCCGGCAGGTTGCCCGGGAGCGCGACGATGGTGCGCACGCACTTCGCGGGGCGCCTGCTGCCTGGGATGGTGATGTGGAAGGGATACGTGGGGTCTTCCGGGGGCGCTAGCCAGGAGGCCACGGGGTCCTCGGAGGCGGCGTCCGCCGTAGTGTTAGTGCAGCCGGAGGCGCCGGGGAAAGGCTTGGCCAAACCTCCTCCCGCAAAGGAGGATAAGGCAAGGAGGACGAGTTGGCTAGTTGTAGCGAGCATTTTTCTTTTTTTTCTCTTCTTCTTCGATGGGATTTCGGTGCGTAAAACGAGCTCTTTGCTGGATGGAGGAGTAGACTAATATTGTGTCTCAAAAGTCTGGCTCGAGGGACATCGATACTACGTGGAGTAACGAACGGGTGGATGGAACTAGAGCCCAGACGGCGGGATAATTTATATTCGTATTTCCTGCTACGGATTATATATTGTCTAGAATCCCAGGAGCTCACGCGAGACGAGCAAAGACCACGAAAGAGAGAGAGAGAGAGACTCGTATGGAGGAACACCAACCAAGGGTTTCTTCCGCAGGACGTCGACAATGTCATGCTGGGGCATCATAGGGGGGCATATAAACAATGGCACCTCGTCCACTCCACCATCATCATCAAGAATTAGAGGCTCATTGTTCCCCTTTGGAGGGTCGAGTTTACATGGACACGAGTACATGGCTAAAATAATGGTATGCAATAAGACGGAGGAACAACAAGTATGAACGGCCGGGCAGAGACACCGGGTATTTTCTTGCGGCACGTGGCCTACCGAGGGCTTGCTCGTGGGAACACTCACAAAAGGAAACCAGGTAATTGTTCAGCTTCTCTACATGAAAAAATATACAAGAATAATCGAAAACCGGAGTCTTTCAATGCAACGGAATGCCCTGCTATTAGGGGGGCGGGAGGATACACCTCCGAACGCGAGGGATCGAGGAGACAAAGAAGCTCGATTGAACTCTGGTGATCATGCACACAAAGGGTTAACAAACAGCCCTTCTTCTACTACCGCATTTATTTCATCACCATCTCTATATCGTTCTGGTGAAGAGTATTCTTTAAATTCGATAAGCAGGCGGCATCTTTCTCGCAGGATGCCAAGCAAAGAAAGGTACGCGGTAAATAGGTTTGGAACAAAGGCAAGTTCTTTCTTTCTTTCTTTCTTTCTTTCTTTCTTTCTTTCTTTCTTTCTTTCTTTCTTTCTTTCTTTTCTTTTTCTTTTTCTTTTTCTTTTTCTGGAATAATCAAGTCGCACAGGCGTATATGACACCCCCCCCCCCCCCCCCCCCCCCCCCCGGGGGGGGGGGGGCCGCCCCCCCCAACAAACACACCCACCCCGCGGGGGGGGGGGGGGGGGGGGGGGGGGGGGGGGG
>JAKWBI020000892.1:0-16800 GCA_022664585.2 Zalerion maritima
CCCCCCCCCCCCCCCCCCCCCCCCCCCCCCCCCCCCCCCCCCCCCCCCCCCCCCCCCCCCCCCCCCCCCACCCCCGAGCGATCGATGCGCCGAAGCCCAGTGCACTCGCTCGCTTCGCTATTTATTGGATCAGCATCTCCATGCAGGCAGGGAGGGGGTGGATGGTTTTTTTTTTTTTTTTTTTAACATGCAGCATGGTATGGTGGTTGTGAGTACTGTTGTATTTATTGCCCGGGGAGGAAGGAGATTGAAGGCAACTGAAGGAAGGAAGGAAGGAAGGAAGGAAGGAAGGAGGGGGGGGACTCGGATTACGCTGCGGTGCTTGAGGAGTTGCCATTCATTGCTCCTCCAAGACCACGAGCCAGCCAGCCAGCCAGCCAGCCGGTAGGCGCAGCCGCGATATTCGAGTCATTGCGAAAGCGCCGCCGCCGGCCTTGCGATGATCGGAAATATGACTCGATACGTGGGTGATACCTTCACGCGTGCCGCCGGGGCCAAGACAGGCAGCCGGAAGGGAATCTTGGATATCATCACATCATGCACAGACGGGGGATAGGAAGACACAGAATGTATAATTGTTTTGATTGTAATCCATTCATTTGAACTTTGTACTTGTATACTTGTAAGTAATATGGCTCATAAAGACGAAAGGCTAGGATACCCATGCATCAAGTGTCCGAATTCACAGCACAGTACCTATCAGAGCAAGAGAACCCCAAGAGCCAGCAATCAGAAACATTGCAAAAAGGGAAGGGCCGCGCCGAAAATGAAACGTTTTTAACGAGCAACAACGGTAATAATAGCAAAGGCAACTTTCCACGCTTGGGATATCAAACCAAGTTTCCTTGTTTTCGACCCCCACACTTCAACCACCTGGCAAGAACAAAGCAACACAACACAAGCAAAACACATCGCCGGAGAGCAATGAACCAGCGAGGACGGCATGAAGAAACGGAGCGCTCCACACTTGTCCCTAGCCACTCAGTCGTTTGTCTCCCTTCCATTGAGAGACACACATGCTCCGATGATCCCAGGTGGATACATAGCAAAAACACTGGTAGTGAGGGGTGGGTGTGTGGGTGGTGACAACAGTGAATATCAGTTGTTATAAGGAGCAAAAGCGGAGTGAGTAGAAGATACGTGGGCATTCACCTGCTACTATGCATCGACCCCGGCGTAAACGTCAACAATGATATTGACGACTGCAACGAGGATCTCTGCAGCGATGAGGACAATCACTGATAAAGCGGAACAAGACTTTGTTAGCATCCAGTCAAAATAAAATACCATCCATTGTCTCCGCATATCAGAAAGTCAAAAAACAGCAAGCACCTCGTAGGCGAGATTGAAAAAGGGAAAACACTCACCAATCCACTCCAACATCTCCCCATGCCCATGGCTCAACTGATCCTTCAGCACTGTCAACAGGTCCCCAATGACGCTAAGCCTGTTGGCCAGCACCTCGACCCTCTGGTCCATCTCCAGGTACCTGCGCGTTGCCTGATACACAGGCTCCAGGTGCGGCTCGGTCCAGAACAACTCGGGGGTATCAAGCACACTGCCATTCAGATGAACTTGAATCCTCAAGATGAAAAGCTTGCCTATCTTCATGTTGATCTCCGTCTTGCTCATGGCCATCTTGCCCGCCATCGCTATCTGAGCGGGCAGGTCCTTCGAGCCCTCGAGTTCCACCGCTATGAGCTCCTCATAGAGGTTCGTCTTCACCGACTGTGCAAGCCCGTGCGATATAGCGAGCTTGGTCATGTAGTTCGACTTGTCTCCCCTACGAAGGGTGATGAAGTCGTTGTAGATGCGTGCCTGGTATTCCCGGGTGTAGTAGAAGTTGAAGTACTCCGCCTCGATCTGCTCCTCGTCCAGCTTCTCGACGGGCGACCACCGAGCCACGTCCTTGAGCAGCTTGGCTTCTTGCGCTTCCGTCATCCCCCAGATGACGACCACACCGTACTCGAAGAGGAAGATCTCGGGCATGTCGACTGTAATGTCCAGGTCCGGGTCGCCTGTCTCTTCAATCATAGCTTGGACTGTGGCCGGTGTGGGTGCGGGTGGTGGGGAGGAGACGTCTGTTTGTATCACTGCGGGGGCGGATGAGGAGGGCTTGAGGATGGTGTCGGGGCTGGATATTGACTGGTGGTCTCCTTGCCGTTGTTGCCTTTCCAAAGGAGGAATTTGGTTCAGTCCTGGATCTCCTCCGCCTCCATCTAGCCCTCGAGAATCGCGACTACTACTACCCTCTCCCCTCATCGCTTCTTCTACTTCGTTCCTAAGCTCCGAATTACACATCCCATCAACCCCAGAATCATCACCCGGCAACGGCATGGGTGGGAACATACCATCCCTCCCCTCAAAACCGTTCCCACCGTAAGGCGTGCCGGGGGTACTCGGCGTCAACAGCAGCTCCTCCTCTTGAATCACGTCATCCACGGGCGTCTGCGTCCCACTTCCGCTCGCGCTCCCATACCCATCAATGGGGGTCTGGTTGCTACTCCCTCCGCCATCTCTCCTAAATGTATAGCTAAACGGCGAATAAATGCACTCATCAATCCTCTTCGGGTTGGTCCCCCTCTTTCTAGTATTATTTTTCAGCCACCTCATCAAACTGTCCTGCTGGTATTTATTCGCCGTGCAATAAGCCGTCACCCTCGGCAGCCTAGCTCTGTCCGCTTTCCCCAGCCTCGCGGCGTCCCGTCGGGCTTTGGGATCTTTTATCCTCGTGTATTGACTGTATACCTCGCGTCCGGACTCTTCGTCTGGTCCCTCGTCGCCGAAATCGGGGAGCGGTAGTTCTTTGAGTTTCTGCGCGGTCTTGGTGCTTCGCTGGGGACCGACCTTGGGGAATCCCGAGAGGTGGTGGTGGGCTGCTACTGCAGACGAAAGAGCGGACGTCGTCGCCATTGGGCCGTAGGACGACGAGAGAGATGTTGGCCCGGCACCGATACCGCTGCCGCCGGGACCAGCGCTATTGCGTCGCCGGGGTTTAAGCCCTCCAAAGCTGTTGGAACTTATCCCCCCGAGCGGCGCGGCGGCCATCATATGCGAGGACGACGAGCCGGCTCCGCCACTGCCGCTTGTTTCGCCATACCCTCCTCGTGCCGGGGACCGCGAGTACTCTGCGGGTTCTATCGTTTTGCTGACGGGATTGTCGTGGAAAGTCACCGTGCGGCGCGCTCGCGGTGCTGTGACGGGCGGCGGGAGCAGACAGGTCCTTTCCGTGCTCAGCGAGGCATCCTCCATCATGTCAGAATTGAGTGGGTGGCGGTGGGAAGGGAGGATAACCTGGGGATGAAAGCGGGAGGTAAATTTTTAACAGAAACTTTTTTTTCCCTCCTCAATTGATACTGCTGGGATGGGATGTCCTGGAGGACGGCCACCGTCAGGGCTCACCGTGGACCCACTTTGTTGGAGCTAATGATCATGATGTCATGAGTGCTGCTGCAACCCCAACGGCGATTAATGCGGGTGCCGCTTTTCTGCCACGCAGAGCAGCAAACAATCCATACCAAGTAACAGAATATACAGAAGGGCGGGAAACCGAGTAAAAATATCAACTGGTCTCCACGACTTATGTGAATGAGGAGACTACTTGTGTTTTCCAAGTGCTTTAGATGACCTTTCAATGTGCTAGCCGCTATCCAGCATTCCCGTTGGTCACACGTAATTGGAATAAGGCGACCTCCGGCCACGCTTCGGTGACGGCTCGGTTAATGTAATATGTATGTGTGAAGGTAAGTGTTTCTTACCATCATATATTCCTTCTATCTCATCCGTTAACTACCATCAGCTATGTTATTAAGCTCACAGCTCATCTTCGACCCGAAATTAACCTACCGACTTCATCTCCATATCATCAATCATTGAGCAATCAAATTTATAAAGCAAACATATCTTCATGGGGTATATCGAGAGCGACCGCTACCAGTTCCTACCATACGTCTCATAACCAAAGTCTGTCTCCACAATGGATAGATCTCCCGCCATCTGTTCTCCCGCAAGCCCATTCAACTGTGCAGCCTAGAACCAATAAGTTCTAGATAATAACTACTATGCTAGATTGATCTTGTCTCAACCATCATAGACAAGCTCCCTCGACACCTTGATAGGGGGGCATTAACAATACTGCCTGAGGAGAAGACATAAACAGCCATACAGTGATCCCAGTCCTCCCGGAGTCTCATCCTGGCTAGAAAAAATGAAATGAAATGCTTGTGCAATTAGTTCCTTGATCCATGTTTTCCTGGTCATTCCTGTACCCTCCCAGAAGACCTAAGTATTGAATAAGGAATAACGTGCAAGAAAAAAAAACACTGGCTAGTAAATGGGCAGATATATGAAATCTGGGGACGAAGTGAGCCATGACGGCCAAAAGAAAAACAAGGCAATTAAATATACCACTTTATATGAACGCCGGTGGGGACCCCAAAAACCAATCCCTGAGCATGCTTACCCAAGACCGTAGAGTTTTACCATATCTAGTTCTTCCTCGCTCTCTTACTCGGGTGTTTATCTCCTTCGCCGTCCTCTTCACTCCCCTGTCGCCCCCTGACACTGTTGTTGTTTTTCTCGTTGCCTTTTTTGATTGATATTAGGCATCCTTGATCCTTTAGTCTCTTGGTGAGAGCGGTACTGGCTTGCATGCCTGGAAAGTCCTTGGCGTTGAAAACGGTAAAGAGGTCGCTCATGGCAGTGGCACTAATGGGACATGAGTGACCAGGCCCAATCTCGGATGGATTCAGCACGACGAGTTTAAAGATGAGTTTGAATTTCCCAGGCGTCCTGCAGCTCAGGTCGGGAAAGCAAAAGAAGCAGCCTTCCTGTCCATGCTCATCAAGACCAACAAACGGGCTACCAACTAAAGTTCCCATCAGGCGCCGTTGCTGGCGAAAGTCATCCGACATTGAGCTGCTATCCTCCCCGACCTCATTGACGATGGCACAGTGGACAACAAAGAACGGATGCTTAATCATCCTCGACGTTTCTTCGCGGCTAATCGTAGGGTCGGCGATGCTGAGTTGGATGATGGGTGGAGGATCAATGACCCGTCTGTCCCTCTCACCGAATCCACAGCTTCTGGCAGCAGCCGGTTGCTGACGAACACGAATAGCATACGTCCCCTTCCCGCTTGGCATTATCGCCCCAGGTCCGCAACGGGTCGTTTGAGGGGTGGCCTTCGCAGTTGGAGGCCGCGAGCGGGCATTTGGGACGGTGGGGGCAGAGAGTAGGGTGGGTATTCCAGCCGGGGGTTGCTGCTGCGGCTCACGCTCCCTAGCAGTGTTGCTTTGAAGTAAATCGGCAATCTTGAGCCTCCCATCCTGTCTTGGGCTGTATCTTGCACTGGCCGGAGATGATAAAGAGTGAGGGGGTGGTGGTGGGAGTTGCCTCGTGTTTAGGGACAACGCCTCCGTCACAAGATGTTGGTGGTGAAGCTTCCTATCTCTGCCTTCTCCTTCAGTTGAAGAGGTGGAATTTGAATGGGTGGGCGAAAGCTGTCTGATGTCTCCAACTGTCCTCCTCGGGGCTTGGGAGTAAGCATCCGATGTGGGCGCTACCGGCCTGGTGCCTGGGAGGATTTGAGGGCTCGGGGCCGACCCAACTGGTGACGGGGTGCTACATGGATCAGAATACTGATGGTATGTCTTGAGAGGAAATGGTGGCTCCCGACTACTGCTAGTTGTTGGCGGTGGTGGCGGTGGTGGCGGTAGGTGGAGGGCATGAGGGCTGCCTCCGTGATGAGGAGGCGACACCAAGCTAGAAGCTGGAGGAAGTTGAATACCATGACCTGGGTGTAATTGCTGTGGCGGGGTGTGTTGTTGTTGCGGCTGTTGCGGCTGGTGGGCATGAGCACGTTCGGGAGGCGATAGGAAGTATCTTTGAGGATATGTATTGTGCGCCCAAGTACCCGACCTAGGTGTCATATCAACCATGGTGTGCAGGCTTTGGTGCAAATTGTGTGTAAGACGGTACGAGTGACCTCGTCCAAGGTTGTGCGAAGAGGCCGGTTGCTGTACAGCTACGTAAGACATGGAGGATATGTTTGGTTCAGCCCCCTCCCTTTGCTGCGGGCCGTCAGATGAAGCTGTCACCGTAGACGAGGGAGGTGTTGTGAATGTATCTCGTTCTATCAAAGGTCACCCGTGTTAGTGTCCGTCGTCGAGAGTGTAGAGAGGTTGAGAAATCTAAGGGATGGCGACGAATGGCAATTATGGTGAAGAGAAAAATTGGGCCATGAAATATGGTAGATGGATGGATATGGGGGCAGTTGGATATTGGTATATATATATATATATATATGTATAAAATATGTATGCATGTATGTAATGATACTCGAGGCTGTCCAAGTTGAATTAAGGCCGAGTCGAACAAATGCCCGGAAAAGGGCAAGGGGTAGGAGGAGGAGAAAGGTGGTGTTCCGTACAGATGGATTTATTTGTTATCTCTCTCGGCGGCCGGGTGTTTTCCGTCGTACCAAATACTGTGCTGTCCCGGTCTCGTTCTGTCCGGACCCCTAGGGCAAGAATGTCGCTCGTGGGTGGAGAGAGAAAACACAGTATATTGTACCAGGGTTGGGTCGAAGAGAAAAGATCCAATGGGTCCTGACAAGGGGACAATCAACAAGCCACTGCCTGGAGATAGACAGAGAGATAGATGGCTTTCGAGTAGGCACAGGGAACGACCTCGTGGTGTTGCGATCTTGTCGTCAATAAAATCATTTGTGTGACGCTTAAATGGGGAGAGTAACCAAAATCCAGCACAGGGCTTTGAGGGAAAGTGGGATGGGTGGGAGTGTGGATGCTTTAAAGACTGGACTCGGAGTAGAAGCTGAATGGCCTTGTTGCTTTGTTGTTGGCGGATGGCTACATATGTATGGACCTGGGTGTGGGCGCAGGGTACGTATGGGGTGTGTGGTGCGTGGTGTCTTGATGGACGTCTAGAGAGTGAGCGTTCCCATTGATGGAAGGCTAGTCCGAGACGAAGAAAAAAAGAAATTGTGGGCACCCTGGAAGAAAAGGTACCTTGGTACATCTATCCATACATCGATGCATGGGTGACGGACGGAAAGCTACAAAGGTACATGGATTTGGAGACAGCGGGAGGGAGTACGGTTAGGTTTTGGGTGGGAAGGAACATCCCACGGTGTATATCTATCCTTCGTCGGAAGGCACACCCCATCTTATTGCTACTTTAGTAGTATAAGATTGACGCGACACAAAGTATGGTGTATCAGGATGAGAAGATCCCCATGGGAATACGTAGAAGGAGTTCGAACGCAAGATGGAAAGGTTCGATCGTGGTTCGGGGTTTGGAGCACCCACTCAGCCAGGAAGAGGAAAGACAAAGGCCTTTCCCTGGCAGTCTACTATGGCATTGCCTGAGGTTGAGCGGGGAGAGGGCAGACGATACTGGCTACACACAACAGGGTACCAGACTTTAACTGACAGGGCTTTGTAAGATGCGGAGGGGAGCGAGAATGCTGTGTGTAGAACAAGCATGCAACAGCGGGAATGGAACAGAAGGGGCGGCAGTTGGATGATGCTAGTCAGCCTAGCCAGCCAAAGACTCAAATTCCCCTGGGCGACTCCAATGGATGGGAACGGTTGAGTTTTTTTTTTTATCGCTCCCGTCGATCTGGGAGGTAGAATTAATATCTGGGGTAGCCAGGAGCGGGCAGGGCAATACTTGGATGGGCGAGGTACTCCGTAGCCGATTGATGTTTTTCAATATTGACTAGATACTTGGACGAATGACAGGAAAGCCACTCAAGCCACTCGGCCAGTCGCGAAGGACGCACCAAGGAACCCTTGATCGGAGGACAGAGATTCTGCAGAGTGCAGGGTATCTAACCATTTGCAGGGTGTGGGCGAGCTAGGATGGATACCAGCTACCTTAGTACCTGTCTCTCCGATTCGAGTCTCGGGGTCGCGGACTATTCATCCACGCTCTAGTTATTCCTTTTCGAGAGCCTTCCTTTTTTTTCTGCCCCCTTCACAAGACTAGGCAGGCTTTGTTTAGCCATTTAGTGATGAAAATACCATGTATTCGTTGCTTAGAAAAATGTGATGCACAACAAGGGTCAGAGTCGGTGGCGTCCAACTAACAAGACGGTTTAGGAAGTATATCCATGTTTAGCGGAGAGAAATGAGGTGCATTAGCGGTAAAGTCTTCCCCCTTTGGGAAGTATCAGTCCAAATTGAGATCTTCAAAAGCGTTCGGTCGAAAGCGGTATCCGGATAAGGATCACTCGTCATCGTCGGTCGAGATGCGCAAGGAACGATACCAGACTGTTGAATTCTTCTTCATGCATTGCCCGAAGCCGTTCTACGGATTTCTTCAGCTTCGGACCCTATCCGCTAAATATTAGGTATTCTTACTGCCTCACTCGACCGTTTTACATACAACAACGCAGCCGACGACCACATCTCAGCATACCCATCCCGCCCGCGCTTGCTTCGGTCTTTGGGGGAGGGGCGGCAAGACTGGCCGGGCCAACCACAGTCAGTCAGCCACCTGCAAGAGATGATGCTCGTGTGAGGCCTTTGGGGTGATTGTGCTGCTATGTGCTGTACTTAGGGGTGGTGAAACCGAATAGTTGGAGTCGTTGCATCTCTTCAAACAGAGCCTGCTCTTCCACACATTCCACTTTGCTGCTCCATGCCATGCCGTGCAAATCGCTGCCACTGGCTGGAGTCGCAAGTCCGGCCTCAGAAGCACAGCTCCTTGCTAATGACGGTTTACAGGCTGCTTTGCTCTCTGTACATCTGTGTTCGCTTTCTTGGATCTGGAGAAGCATGGCTTGGGTTACATGGTCGTCCCAGAGATATCCCGAACCAGTCCATGGTGCCCCTATTTTTACAAGACTTCTCTCCGTAGATTAAAGATCATTGACTATATAAATTACATACTACGTTTTATTTTGTATCTCCTGTTCTTGCTGGGGATGCGCCGGCTTTTCTTCTGTGGCTAGGGAGTCCTGGATGGACGATGCCCATGCTTGTGACGGCTGGCTTTTAGGGGAAATCCGGATCATTTAATGAAGCGATATGGCGGAACCAAAGTCGAAATAGTTTCCATCTCCAGGAGAAGGACAAAATTCACCGGGCCAGATTGGGAAGGTATTCGCCAACCGGAAACGGACCGCACAGTTTCCACATAAAATATAAAGCCATGTTAAAAGCAAACATGGCCTGACTCCTTCCAGGGCCCCATCGCCGGTTGACACTGTTACCCCTCCTTCTAGTGCCAATGCGGAAAGAATACTGTACCGTACGGTAGCCACACTCGTCTTCCCACCTGAACATTGCATTTTTCTGGTTCAGGGAAGGGATCGCTTGAAACATTTCACTGCGATTGGAGCTATCGAGATGCAGACACCCAGACGCGGTTCTCCACTATTTTTTTTTTTTTTTTTTTCACAACCTCCGCACTGGATAAACGCTCAGTTCTCAGCAAAGGGCATATCGTGCATATCGACATCCAATGGCTGGCTGTCGCTGAGAGTAGGCTTTCCGGTTGATGATGTTTTCTGGTTCCAAGAACCAAGTTTTGCAACGCCGGCAGGCCTTTTCACTTTCTTCTTTTCCTCCTTCCTTTGCCTTTTTTGACCTGCAGGCAAACAAGATGTTCCCCTCCGCACTTTCTCCATCATAAAAGCCTCCAGGCCTGGTGAGAAATGGCGAGTCCCCGACCTCTGAGACACGCCGACATGAGCACCGTTCCCCGTCGCGGCACTCCCATCCACTAGTCTCACTTTGGCTTAATGTATCTTGGCCTGTGCACGCGGCTAGGAACCTTGTGAGGGAGTTTGTGGGTGCAGAAGATGGCCCGACTTGCAGAAGGCGTCACGGTGTCTAAACGGGTGCAGATCGGCCAGGGCGGCGCGACCGGCGAATTTTATTTTATTCAATGTCAGCCGGTAGAACGGAGCTGAATGTTCGACTCTGGTCATCCAGTGGGTAGGAAGGAATTAAAACTTGAGTGAAACATATTGTTTTGGCACAGGAACAGCAGCGCGTGTGCATGTAAGTATGATAAAAGCGCTCAGCCAGTAGGATGGCCGAACCAAACTTTGTGGTAAGTTGAACAGGGCCTCGGTTCCCAACTTGTATTCTAGCAGGAGGTGGGATGGACAAGGGCGGCCTAGTTGGCGTAGATGAACCCCGATTCCGGGTTTTCTTTCGAGGACATGGCACTTGGAAGGTATGCTAAGGCTATAAAAAAAACTGGTGGCTACTCCGTAGCAGGTTACAGTCTACAGACTGCAGGTGATGTTATCTTGTACTGGTATGTTTCATGCTTCTTGACTCCGTATAGTCCGTACTCGTATAGTACTTGAGCTCCACCGGCCAGCTATCAGGTCATAACCCGGAGCATATCCAGATGTGAGCTAATGTAAGCAGCAGCACAGCCCCTACTATTCTTCTTTATGTATCCTCCTTTTGCAAGTTCTGCTCCATTCATTTTCCGGATGTCACCTATCACCGAGAATACAGACTGTGGGGGTTTCCAGCACTTCAGCTAGGGCCTCCTACCAGCGAAGATCTTATAAGCTTCTCTGTTGTTCCCACACCCATCTACCCATCAAGGTGATAGTGAATGTGCGTCAGACACGAAAGAACAATCCCTAGGTGGGTCTCCGGGCTGTCTCCGTCAAACTTTGTTGCCAACGATCAACCGGTCTCGGGTGTTTACCGCTTTACCGCACCGATACGGCATGTGTGAGTGGTAGTCGCACTTCGGGTGACCTCACTGTGTGCCTCAGTTGACAACACGCACTCCGGGCAATTCCAAATGTATTGTTTAACGCCACCGCACGTCATGTCACTGCTCGTAACGGGCTGTGCCACCGGTTGGCATGTACTTACTGTAGGCGTAGGATATAGCCCCGGCATTTTCAGTCACGACCTACCGTTGTGTCTTGAATCATCGGTCCGTCGCGACGCCCCTATTGATGTTTGTGCTGTCTGACGATAAGGATGGGGCATGCAGCTAAGTGCCCGGCTTGATGCCGGTTTGCCTCGATGATCCAGAACACCGACTTCCAACACATCCGATTTTGTATAAATGTCGACCTTTGCAGGCGAAAACAAAAAAGGGTCTTTATGCCTGGTTTTTTTCTTGCTCGCTTCCGCAAAATTTCCGTGTGGCTCGCTCAATTTCTGTATTCCCGTTCAGATGAAGTGTATATTAATTGACGGTTTGGAGGCAAAGTGTGTCTGAATTGTATACACCCACCGTATATCCCGACTTTTTCGGGAAGTCATCAATAGAGGGTAGCCGCCTGGTGACGCCAAAAAAACATTTCTTATCCTTAATTGCGCGATACCTACCTTACTTATTTTCATGGGTAATTCTTTTTCCTCTTCTCCCGGAACTCTCGGACGGAGATGGACTCATGGACTACTAGTATATATGCAGCCATCCAAAAGGTCAAAGACACACCTAAACGTCCAGCCCCATTCAACTCCACTCGCTGCCGTCCCATCACCTTGCCCTAGTTGTTGTTGGCCTACCGGTTTTTCTTCGCTCCTCCTGACACTAACGTGCAAAGCGTGTGCTTCCCAAACATTATTTTCCAATGCTCGCATTTTCTACCAAATAGTTACAGATTGACATAATCAAGGCGGCGATGACGGCGGTGGAGCAGGAAGCAACATCACCTCACACAGAACCCCGCGATACTTGAAGTATACCTGCTAAGGTGGCATTCGCCTACCTATGGTGATGTAGAAGCGAAGTCTTTATGCGCCGTGATCCTGGTATTGAAGTTTGTAAGCTCCTCAACTTCCACAGAACCAAAAACCATGGAGAGCAAGACACGGCACGGCAAACTTGACTTTTCTGCTGCAGGTGGCTCGTAATTATTCCAGAGTGGTGGACGATATATCTCTACAGACAACCGTGACTGATAGCGAGCTTCTCTAAATGAAAATTGCCAGCCATAGTCTGATACGGGCCGAAAAATAGCCCGCCATATATGATCCACGTTCCCCCACACAAGCATCATTCGTCTTCGCATCCTATACCGTGTATATGTATCCGCATACCCATGCTTCTCAAACGGATACACTGCCGTCGCAGATACTTCTGACCACCTCGAACACACGGCACACTAGTTCCACGTATGTAGCCGTATGGGATGCGCCGATGCCTAAGTCTCGGCTCTTCTGTACTGTCCCCACCTTTTCTGCTTCAAAGCTGCGAGGCGCTTATTTGCTTGTGCTTCGTCTGTATGTGACGAGATGCACCGCAGTCCTGCTTTTCTGGCACCCAGGGCGATTGTCTTGCCTCTTTCCGCAGTTCTGTAATTAGTAAAGAAGCGAGACCCAAGTCGTGCTTCGATGACAGCCTAAGGGTTATTTTAAACCAGAGTCTGTATTGTTCTTTCTCACTGTGGTTGATGGCAATGGATATCCACCGTCACACAGCCTTTGGCCCAGGCAGGTAAGGATCCTCGGGAGATTCCATAAATCCCCTTCTTCGAGTGCTGTTCATGACACGGCAAATCTTATCCGGGAGCAAGAAGCAAACAGCCACACCGGAGCAACGCACCAGTAGGACGCAAAGCCAAGCACAGCTGGCTGCTTCTGCTTCTCGCGGTTGGTAGTCTCTCAGAATGGCCTCACCGCCCGGTTGGGAACTCGTGGCATTTTTTTTTTGGGTGATGTGCTTTGTGGGGGAGCACTGGAGCACGGGAGCACGGGGGAGCACTTTTGTTCGCAACTGGGACCGGGAAATGTCTGCCCTTGCAGCAAGCCTCCTTTCAGCCCGCACGGATTGCTCCCTCGCTCCCTCGCTCCCTCGCTCCCCCGAACATAACTAGCCATCAAGATGCACATACATACATACATTGCGAAGCCAGGTTGGCCGAGTCTATTTGCTGCTGGCGGCATTGGATCTTCACCCGAGTTGCCTGCCAGAATGACCGACACATCTTCCGGACCAACTTCCATCCTTCAACTCCCAGCTTGTAACATGAATAATGGATCTGACAGGGCTGTCAATCATTTTCATCTACTATGTACGCATACTACAGCCCAACAGCCTCTTTTCTTTTCTTTCCCTCTTTTATAAAAAAAAATCTATGATGGGTGTGCGGCCGAGGCACCTCTTGATAATTCACCAGCAAACCCAATACAAAATCCCCTAACCCAAAATGCTAGCCTTCATTTATTTGTAAGCGGGGACAAACTTCATGATGTTGAAGGTGATCTGTACATAGCCGGAACAAAATGCAAGCCCCAAGAGGCTTGAGTCACGGTCTCTTGAAGCTTTAGCGTAAATTCTCCCATGTGTATACATACATAGTCGACGTCTCGCTGGCTTCCGAGGTGTGCCCTACGCGACCGATTTTCATGCAAATCACCCACGTCCCTCTGCCCGTCCTGACAGGTATTCAGGTAAACCCTAAAGAAGCAAATGGGTAACAAAGAGAATAGAGGCCCATCCAGGTCCCCAGCACAGAATATTCCCTACACAGAGTCCTTGCAGATACACCGATCCGCCTAAGCCCATCTCGTCCATGCCCGCGGGGACCGCTGAACCGCTGAAGAAATCCCACATGCTGGACAAACTGGAAAGAGAAAGTTCTCCAAAGAAATAGGCCACATTGTCGACTTTAGAGACCAGAAGGTACATACTATGTAAGGCATGGGGAGTGTGGTATCAGATGTATGTACGCACGCCGCGAGACTACAGACGCGCACCCAAGCACCGGGAAAGAGGGCGTAAAGGAGACCGGGAGAGTGGGGATGGAGGGGTGTCGGAGATGGGAAGCTACATACACATGTTGATCTCCTGTAGGTCATAGGGAAGCCATAGGGGAAGGGATGGGAAGGGATGGAACGAGGCGAGGCGCAAAAAGGAAAAAAAAAAGACAAACATCTTCTTGATAGGCCATAGAATGAGAGATACATCTGTAGGTTTGGGATGGTGGTCGAAGCAGCAAGCAACCTAGCAGCCAAGCATTATCTCAAGCAAGCCTCTTCCGCCCAGCCTAACCTACTGTACTTCAATTGGCAATTTCCATTGATCGAAATATTCAACTGCAATGCGAATAATATCCGAAAAGAAAATGGATGGCTCGTTTCACCTACCATCTATAGTTCATGCCTGGAAATATCCCGTCGCTCACACACACTCACACGCCAACCCTGTACCTACATCCCTCCACTTTTAATGCAAGCCAGCTGTTCTGCTTTTCTATTTTCCCGGTTTGGAGAGAACGCCCCCCGCTGCCCCATAGAGGCGCGGCGAAATATTCCCTCCCCATTTTTCCCATGCAGGCTCACAATGAGCGATCTTCATTACCAGTCTATTTCATCATTCTCATACGAGACATCCGCCACAAACTGGTTGCCTTGGACGTCCCACAGGGCGCATTTTGCACCCTGGATGGCTTTCCGTGCGCGCATATCGCTTGAACGATGCAGATACTCCTAGTAGTTACAGCAGAAAGCAAACCGCATAAGCGTCTACCGGTCATGTGGGGAAAAATAATAAAAACCCTACGTGCCCACTCATCTACAGTAGCATTGATATCTAGGGTGTGCAGTGCAGTGCAGTGCATATACTACTCACCTGGCCGCCGGTTTGTTAGGAATGATACACGAAAACAGGCGCACTTAAATGGCCGTAAACATACCATGGTGTACGTAGTATCGTTGGCTTGAAATGGCTTGAAAGAGGACCGATCATCGTACCTTTTCGGAGAAGAGAGTCTATGCTGATTGAGATCCTGTCCAGTCAAGCCCAGTATGCGCACAGGAGGTCGCCCAGCTTATCGGCCTCTCACACACCCATGATCCAATATACCGAGAAATACGAATACGCAAGCCGGACAGGATGTCTCTTTCACGTAAGTTGCGACCACGGAAAATACGGCTAGATACCCAAAAGAAACCTATACTGTGTAGTCTGTAGTGCGCTTAACGTAAGAACGCCAAGAGAAGAAGAAGAAGAAGGAAGACGACAACGACAACGGCGACGGCGATAAGAGACAGGGGAAGTATTGGAGCCAGTCGGGTGGTAGGTCTCAGGAAAGGGTTGAGCAACAAGGTTGTCAAATGTAGATGACTGATGAACAGGATCACAGTTCGACCAGTCATATGCGCGCGCCGCAGCGCCTACGGCAGGTTACTGCCGCGACATGGGTCCTGGATGGATAGAGGGAAAGGTGGGTGTTTGGTGTTGCTTTGTTCCCAGTGCTCACGTCGACCTTTTCGAGGGGTCGTGTACGGTCGACTTACACAGTATGCAGGAAATAAGAGATGGGGGATGTTGGGCTTCAATATTTTGTGTAGCAGAAGTTTCTCGGCAAAGACGGCCGACTCGTCTCCTGTACGACCATCGTGGGTCCGTAATGTCTTGTGTAGGAGAATGAACCCTCCCGGGCCGGCCTGTTGCTGATTCTGGCGCTGCTTCTGCGGGTACGAGTTCAAATATTGCGAGAATACCTCTTTGATCTCGCTCTTCTTATCAAGATTGATGGGCAAAATCAATACAAGTCTGTTTTGTTTCCCTAGGAATACGTACGTACGGATAATATTTCATGGAAAATGTCGGATAATCGACCTATGTACATGCCTCACAGCTCGCTACTGCACCCTTGGACCGCGGCCCTTCAATAATGGTAGTTGTAAATGGGTCGTTGCGGGAGCAGCGCGCACGGATACAGTACGCTTTGCGCCGTTAGGATCCTGATTTGCGCAAGCAGCCTACAGCCTACATACCCACATACAACTTGCACTTACGCCAGGTGCCCTCCCCCTAACCCAGGTTTCTCTGCCTTGTGACATGTAGATGATCCCAGATCCCGGTGCGCGTGCCCACGCTTGTTTTACCACACATACATGTACACACTGGCCGAGCAGCCCAGCAGAAGCTTGGGCGTTTGTGCGCTTCTAGACTCCCAGAACGTGGGGAGTCTTAATAAGGGCCACGATGCGGACAAGGGGTAAGGAGGGAAGGACCGCTCAGAGGTAGCAAGACGAATATTGCAATTCTCACGGATTGATGAGGGGCGGGCCCGAGGCTCTCTCCCTCCCCCTCTCGGATAGATCCCTCCCAGTGCAAGCCTGCATCGGATGTAGTCTCTCGAAGGTGTTGTATACTCCCTTTTGTAATTCCTACAAGGGAAAGGTGGTCGTCGGGCTTGGACTGCTACCAAATAACAGCACTGCGTAAAGGTTCCTGCCTCGGACTGCCTCTGCTTGACTTTTAACTATAAGCATGGAGGTTTGGGGCACTAAAACATGCGCTATGCAGTTGAAACTTCCCAAGGCGTTTGCGGGTGACGGAGACACTTTAGTAGCGTACGTTCTCAACCAAAAGAAAGAACTTCGCTCCTCCTCCCTACCCTCCACCTACGGTACGTATGACGGCACAGATCGGAGGTGGACAGCATCGCTCCTTCCGAAATCTCGCAACCCCGCTTTCCCTCTGAGGACGGGACGGAGACATGAAGGCATGCAAAAGAAGGAAGGAAGCGTCATCCGAACCTTTGAGCGGCCACGGACCTTCTGCCGACGAAAGCGCGGTATCCAGGTTACATGCATCTACGACTAAGGTTTGGTCGGCCAGATCAAGCGAGTAAAATGGGTCTCTCATCTCATCGAGCTATCGGTCTTTGCTTTTCTTTCTTTGGTAGGGTGAGTAGATCTTGGTCTGGGGAACATGAAACTGCGGCTATTATCACCCCAAACAGCTTCCTTCCCGTGTCGGGGGGGGGGGGGGGGGGGGGGGGGGGGGGGGGGGGGGGGGGGGGGGGGGGGGGGGGGGGGGGGGGGGGGG
>JAKWBI020000893.1:0-16798 GCA_022664585.2 Zalerion maritima
ATAATAAAGGCAGGGGTTAATCCTATAATAAAAGGGTAAAAAAACCCGCGAATAATTTTTATTTAAAATTACCATAAAGGTATAATACTTATTATATTTATATCAGAAAATATAAAAGAGGATTTTAAAAGGTATATATAGGAGGCTTATATAAAGTTTTTGGTAATATTTTAAAATAAAACCAATAGGGGTATATTTAAAAAGTACGGCCTCCAGCCTAAGGTTCTTTTTATAATAATTATTTTCGTATAAATTACCCCCTTTTATCGATCTCAGCACCTTATAATATTAAAAATGCTTAAAATTATAATTTATAAATAAAAGATAATATAAATCCATACGCGAATAAAAAGGGAGGTTTATATTAATAAAAAGGCCCTTATTTTTTAGGAGTTAAAGAATAATGGGAAAAGGTTATGGTACCGCCTCCGAGAATTAAAATTAGGCATGGGGGGAAAAGGGAAAAAAAATCATATATTATATCCCTTCGGGCCACCGCCTAATGGTTATATAAGGTATTTTATAAATTAGGTAAAGGTATTTTATATAAATTATTTAAGGTTTATAATAGGCCTTAATTTATTAAGAAATCTTCTTAAAGCAGGGTGGTTATAAGGGGAAATTAGCGTTATTATTCGGCACGAGGTTTTTTTACGCATAATAACGGGAGGCAATAATCCCCAGGGTTATTTAATTAATAATAAGGAATAATAAAACCTAAATACGAACACAAATACTGCCGGGATACGTTTCTATATATTTAACGTTCGTATAGGCTTTAGGCCTCCTTTAATACGCCCTAAGCTCCTTAATATTAGGGTAAATTCCATAACTCGTAAAAAAATAAACCCGTTTAATTTTTATACGGAAAACCAGGAGAATATAATAAAATTAAAATCGGGAAATAATATGGATTCGGATTTTACTTATATAATTAATTTTATACACCGAAAACGGAGGGGCCAAAAGGCCTTTAAAAAAAAAGGGGATAATAACCGCCCTTATAAATCTCCTAGGGGAGAACACATATTATTAGGATAAAAGCCTAATTTATTAAAATTATTTAAACTATTATTACGCACCCTTTTCCTTTTTTTTTTACCCTTCGCACGCTCCATTGCGCGTATATCCCCCGTTAATTATTAATCGCTGCCCTTGTTCCCACCTTTAAAAATAACCTCGTTTTCCCCACGCGCAGCTTTTACCCTTAAGTAATTATTATAACCCTAATTCCCTTTATATACCAATTAGTATTAATGGGTATATAAAGAATAATATAGGCCGCTTTTTAATATTAAAATAAATAATAATTTCGAAGTATTTAAAAAGGAGATTATTAAGAAGCCCTTACGCCGTTTATTAATAAAAAAAAGGGCCCACCGGCCAAAAAACCCCAGGTTTTATTTCGTTTAATACCATTTACCCCGTCCCGGACCTAATATATAACCTACTTATACCGAAAATTTCCCAGGATGGGTTATTATTAAAAGGAATATTAAGCGAAAAACTGCGGAGAAAAAGGAAAGGAAAAAACCTCGAAAAAGGGAGGCGGTAAAAGCGAGAAATGCGGCCTATAATATTAAATATGGCCAGCGCCGCCGATTTAAAAGGATTAAAAGGGCTCCTTAAGCTCGATTGGCTCTTAATTATATAAAAAAGGGGAATAAATATTTTATTTTTTATTTTATAAATCGTTTAAAGCAAAATTTAAATACCATTAATTAAAATAAACCTTTCGGGAAAAATAAAGATTAGGGCGTAATAAAATTTATAAAAATAAAATTATATAGCCTTATTTAATTATAATAAAATAAAAAAAGGAACCCGTAATTATTATAAAAAAGTAATTAGTAATATATAAAGGGCGAGGAAACGGATAAATTAATAATATTAATAAAAACCAAAAAACTTTTCCTAAAATTTTTCGGACCGCGGGGCGCGGTTTTTTATTATAAATTGGTAAAATATAACGGTGCCGAAAATATTCCCTGTTATATTTATATTAAAAACCGGCGCCCGGTATAATTACTTAAATAATTAATTTAAAGCCTTAAAATAATCCTGTATAGGATTATATAAAAAGCTAAAAGGACCCCCGGGATTTATTAAACTTTTAAAAGGGTAATAAATTATAATGGTAGAAATTTAATTATAAAAATACAATTATTATTTAATATATTATATTTTCCCCCAAATATTATATCTTCGTTTAAAAATAATCGTATATAGGATTATTTTATATTTTCTGGAGTATTACCACTTTTAAAAAGATAACTGGAGGTTTAACCAAACCAAATAGCTTGGTTTTAAACACCGACCATACAGCGAGGTTATTAAACCTACTCCCCGCTACACTAAGAATATTCCGGAAACCTAGGCCGTTATATTTAAAAAACAAGAGTTATTTAATACCCGTCCGATTATTATGGAAATCTTATAATTTATTAATAATAAGGGTTAAAACCTTATGAGAAATTTTATTATTTAATAACCGTTATTAAATAAGATGGCCAAGATTAAAAAGGTATATTAATACATTTTCTGGCAGGTATTATATATTACCGTATAATTCCCTCGGTACCTGAAAGTTTTGGTTCGAAAACGCCTTTTTATACCCACGTTTTAGGATTATATTACGCGTAATTTGCGACGGATTGGCCCGGAGCCTCGGCCGTTAATTATTATTATATAGAATATTATAATAAATTCCCTAAGATTTTATAAGTTTACCAAAATTATTAATATAACCTTCGAAGATTATAATGGATATTAAAGGCCTAAATAGATTATTATTTTATACCTTAATCCCGTAATTATTTATATTATATATTAATAGGCCTTATAAAAAGAAAATCTCCCTAAATCCAACGCACTTTTTATATATAAAGGTTTGCGCGACGGTAAATATTAGCGAATAATTAATAATGTTAATAATTCGGTTAATCTTAATAAAAACCTTGCATTTTTTTCCATATATAATATAATTATTAATGGATGCCTTTATAGGCTTTAGGCAATTTTATATTATATCCATTTTATTCCGCATTAATTTAAAAAGATTATAAATAAAATATATCATTGAATTTAATATTTAAAACGGTTCTTATCCTTTTATATTTAATAATTATAAACTTGTAATAATAAGGCCGAGCAAATTATAAAGAATATATCCCCTTATAATAATAAGGTTTAAATACCGAAAATAATACATATTTAATATTTTTTCCAAATATTAATCGGTAAAAAGTCTGGTAATTTATTATTTACGGTAAAATTTAACGCGTAATTCCGGGGTGGTTAAGGATAAAAAAGGCAATATATATTTATTTTATTCCCTTTATTCCAGTAGCTATAATATTTATTTAAACTACCATTTATTTTATTATTATAAATAATGCTTTTTTTTATATATATTAAGATTAATTAATATTAATTTTAAGCACCCGACGCCGGTTTTATTAATTATTAATAAACTATTTTCATAATTCGTATTAGGATTAATAAAAATATAATATTAAAGGGCGTATAAAAAGGGTATATTAAACGGGTAATATATAAAATAAAATAATAAAAATATAATAAAATAAATTAATTTTCTCCGGTATTATTTCGCAAACCCTTAATTATTTAAAATAATAAAAATGGAAAATATATATAAATACAATAACCAAAAGTTAAAATAATATTAATCGTAACCTGCTCGAATAAACCACTTTAGCTCGGACTTTTAATTTATATATGGGTTTAGCTTAATAAAACCTTTACCTTTAAATAAAATTCCGACCACGTAATCCATTTTACAGATTTATTCATTGTATTTTTTACCGCCACGGATAATTAATCCTTTTTTTATTTATTTTTATAGTATTTAATTCGGGTTATATATTATACCCCTAATTTACCTTAATCCTTTTATAATTACTTAATTATTTTTAAGCATATTACCAGTATTCCAATCCCTACGGGCTTTTTTTATTCCGATTTTAAAAATATATTTAATAATAAATCCATTATTTTAATTAATTATGAATTACTTTTAAATATGTAATATTATTTTCCGGTACGGCCACCATTCTAGGCTAGCCCTCCATTTTTTACCTCCCGTAGCCTTACCGCCAGCTTTATATTTAAAGAAATACTTATAAATTAAATCGTACTTTCGAAAGTATAATAATTAATAATAATTCGACCATCGTATTATCCATCCTTTCCTTAATATAATAGTATTTAAAGCACCAGTCCGACCTCCCTTACCCCCCCGGCGCGCGCCCACGCGATAAAATAATAAATAAGCGTTACAAAAAAGAAATGCTTAATATATTGTAGCGGGGAGTAGGTCTAATAACCTCGCTGCATGGTCGGTGTTTAAAACCAAGTTGTTTGGTTTGGTTAAACCTTTAATTACCTATTTAAAAATGGCAATATTCCAAAAAATATGGAATAATCCTTTACAGGATTATTCTTAAATAATAATATAATATTTGGGGGAAAATATAATATATTAAATAATAGTTATATTTTTATAATTAAGTTTTTACCGCCATGGTTTATTACCTTCCTTAAAGTCCTATAAATCCCGAGGGTCCTCCTGGCTTTTTATATAATCCTATACAGGATTATTTTAAGGCTTTAAATTAATTATTAAAATAATTATGCCGGGCACCGGTTTTTAATATAAATATAACGGGGGATATTTCCGGCACCATTATATTTTACCAACCTATAATAAAAGACCGCGCCCCGCGGTCCGAAAAACTTTAAAAAAAATTTTCTAACTTTTATTAATATTATTAATTTACCCGCTTTTTTACCTTTCGTATATTATTAATTATTTTTTTATAATAATTACGGGTTCCTTTTTTTATTTTATTATAATTAAATAAGGCTATATAGTTTTATTTTTATAAATTCTATTACGCCCTAATTTTTATTTTTCCCGAAGGATTTATTTTAATTGGTGGTATTTAAGCTTTATTTTAAATGGTTTATAAAATAAAAAATATAATATTTATCCCCCCTTTTTATATAATTAAAAGCCAATTTGGCTTAAGGAGCCCTTTTAATCCTTTTAAATCGGAGGCGCTATTTATACTTAATATTATAGGCCGCATTTCTCGCCTTAACCGCCTCCCTTTTTTAACCTTTTTTCCTTTCCTTTTTCTCCGTAACCTTTCGTTTAATATTCCTTTTAATAATAATGCACCCTGGGAAATTCTCGGTATAAATAAGCTGTATATAAGGTCCGGGACGGGGTAAATGGTATTAAACGAAATAAAACCTGGGATCCTTTGGCCAATAGGCCCTTTTTATTATTAATAAACGGTATAAAAACATTTTAATAATCTTTTCCTTAAACATTTCGAAATTATTATTTACCTTAATATTAAAAGCGGCCTATATTACCTTTTTATATCTATTATTATTAATTGGTATATAAAGGGGGTTAGGGCCGTGGCAATTATTTAAAGGTAAAAGCCGCGCGTGGGGAAAATAAGGCTATCCTTAAGGGTGGGAATAAGGGCAGCGATTAATAATTAGCGGGGGATACGCGTATAATAAAACGTGCAAAGGGTAAAAAAAAAAAGGAAGGGGTGCGTAATAATAGTTTAAATAGCTTTAACGAATTAGGCTTTTCTCCCGGTAATATATATTCTTTTTTAGGAAATTTATAAGGGCATTTACTGCCCCCTTTTTCTTCCGAGGTTACCAGGCCCCTCCGCCTTCGGTGTATAAGATTAAGTATATAAATACAGTTTAAATCCATATTATTTTCCAATTTTAATTTTATTATATTCTTTTAATTCTCCGTATAAAAGTTAACCGTGTTTACCCCCTTACGAGTTATAAAATCTACCCTAATATTAGGGAGCTTAGGGCGTATTAAAGGAGGCCTAAGGCCCATATAAACGTTAAGTATATAAAAACGCATCCCGGTAATGTTTGTATTCGTGTTTAGGCTTTGTTATTCCTTATTATTAACCAAATAGCCTTAGGGATCGTTACCGTTTATTATTATACGTAAAAAGACCTTATGCCGAATAGCAGCGCTAATTTCCCCTTATAACCACCCTATTTTAAGGAGGTTTTTTAATAAATTAGGGCCTATTATAAACATTAGGTAATTCATATAAAATACTTTTACCCAATTTATAAAATACCTTATATAACCCTTAGGCGGTGGCCTAAAAAAATATAATATATGGTTCTTTTTCCCTTTTTCCCTTATACCTAATTTTATCTTTTAAAGGCGGTACCAAAGCCTTTTTCCATTATCCTTTAACTTTTAAAATATAAGGGCCTTTTTATTAGCGTAAACCTCCCTTTTTATTCGCGTATAAATCCATATTATTTTTTATTTATAAATTATAATCCTAAGCGTTTTTAATATTATAAGGTGTTAAGATCGGTAAAAGGGGCTAATTTATATAAAGATAATTATTATAAGGACGACCTTAGGCTGGAGGCCGTACTTTTTAAATATACCCCTATTAGTTTTATTTTAAAATATTACCAAAAACCTTATATAAGCCTTTTATATATGCCTTTTAAAATCCTTTCCTGCGTTTTTTAATATAAATATAATAAATATTATACCCCTATGGTAATTTTAAATATAAATTATTTACGGGTTTTTTTACCCTTTTATTATAGGATTAACCCTTATTTTTATTATATTAAGCAAATCGTAATTCTTAAAAAACGGGTATTATAGGGGAATTATAAAGGCTGCCTGGTTTTTAATAATTGGCATATTTTTAGGCCCCCTTAAAGGTTTAAAGTCCGCAATCGTAAACCTAATATTATTTACCCCATTATATATTTTGTGGTAATTTTTATAAATAATTAATTATTAATAAATAAAAGGCTGGTTGTATTTTAATAATTTAATAATATTATATATATATACCCAAATATTTATAAAAAATGCTTTGGTGGTAATAGGCCTTCGGAACCATTGGCGGAAACGGTCGTTTTTATAGCGGTCGATAGGGTTAAGCATATTTTTAATAATTACGCATATATTCCTTTGGGCAATCTTTTTAAATTTTGGGGTATTTATATATAAAATATACGAGGGGATTAGCCCTCCCCAGCCGGCCTGGTTTTTATTCAGGCGTTAAAATTTAAAAAGGGCTTTTATACAAAATATTACCTTTCGGAATTATTTGAATAAAAATTCCGATTAATATTTAAGTACTTAATCGCTAGTTTTATTCTTTAATCTTAACCCTTCGAAAGTATAATCTCCTATTATTAAAATAATACTGCTTAAGGTTTTTTCGCTTTATTAAATAATAATAAAAAATAAAAGGTATATTTGGATTAAGATTTTTAAATTAAAAGGATTAAAAAAGTACCAAATGCCGGGGGTTAGGTTAGGGATAATATAAACTTTTAAAGGGTAAGGGGATTTAAAAATAAGAAATTAAATTAAAATGGAAAATAAGCTAAGCAGGATTATATTATAAAGATTTAAGGCTGGAAAATGGTATAATTAAAAGAAATCGAGGAAATATTGGGGGAAAAAAAGGGGGTATTTATACCCATAAGGCTTAAATATATTGGCGGGTTTTAAATAAATAATGGTATTTTTTTTAAATAAACAGGTATTTCCTTAAGCATTCCTATTATTACCCTTTTACCCTATTACCCTTATAACTCTTATAATTTTTATAATTATTAACGGGTCTCCCATTTTTAATCCAATAATTATATAAATATTTTTGGCCCAATTTCTTTCCCTTTTTTTCCTCCTATACTTTTAATAATCCTGCCTCCTATATACTTCTTATCGGTGCTTTCTTTCTCCCTATAATACGTTTTTTTTTATATATTCCTTATTCTTTCCCCTTTCTCCGAGCCCTTTTTCCCTTAAACACTTACTCTTTTTATTATCTCCTTTTTTTAATTTACTACCTAATTCTTTTAAAATATATCCTATTTAAACCAAAGTAATAATAAAAAGGCTTATAAGGGGCTCCTTAATCTTCTGGCTTTTATTCGGTATTTATTAATGGTTAATAGGGCTTTTGGCTTTTTAAAACCTATTATACTTATAAACCAGCCTTGTTTTTTTCCTGCACCTTATTATATAACCTTTACTTTTCCTCGCCCTTATACTTTTTTTCCTTTTATAAAAAGGCCCGAGGCTTATATTATAAAAAACCGTACTCGGATTATTAAACATTTGGCTTATATTTAAACGTCTTTTTTAATTAATACCACTTTTATTATTACCCAAAGCCCCTTTCCAGGTATATTCTTTCCCAATTATTAATTTTATATAAGATTATTTAATTTTAATTTCCCTGGTAATTATTCCTGCTTTTTTTCCTTTACCGGTTAAACCGTAAGGCCGTATCGATCGGGTATTTTAAGATTTAACCATTAATTGCAGCGACTTTACTCGGTTCCCTTTATCCCCCCTATTATCTTTTACCTTTTATTAATTTAGCCTTATAATATCCGGTACTTCCACGCAGGAAGTAAGGTGTGGGAATACGTAGTATCCGCCACACATATCGTGAAAATCGCTAATACAATTTAAATTATTCAGAAAGTTGGTATTTTATTTTATTCGCCTTATATTTTATTTCTCTTTATTTTATTTTATTTTTATTTTATTTTCACTTCTTCTATTCGGTTTTAATCCTATACCTTCTATTCTTTTATTTTTTCTTTTTTTTTATTCTTTATATTTTACCTTTTATTTATTTTATCTATTCGCTTATCATTTCTTTATTTTTATTTTCCTTATTTTATTTCTATTTATATTACTCGCTTACTATTCTACTTTTTTATTTCTATTTATTTCACTCGCTTATTCCTTCACTCCTTTATTTCTATATATTTTAATTGCTTTTTTATTTCGATTTTTTTCACTCACTTACTCATTTTACTCGCTTACTTATTTCAAATACTTACTTATTTCAAATACTTACTTATTTCAATTGCTTACTAATATCGTTTATCTTAATTAAAAAGTTTTTTAAAATTCTGAAAAACGTGGCTACTGGCTGATTTAAACTTATGCATTTTAGGTTTATAATTTTAATAAACGATTTGGCTTTAACCAATTAAAGTATTATATTATAACTTACGTTATTTAGTATGGGACCTTCTTTGATTCATAACCCTTCATCCCCCCCCCTAATATTATATTCTTTATTATATAAAAATCGTATAATTACCCGGAGTTTAATTAATTTTAAATTTTCCATTAATCTGTATATTAAAATCGGGGAAATAAGCGCATTTAAATTCGTTTAAAATATTCCATTAATCTGTGTATAAAAATCGGAGAAATAAGGCGATTTAATTTTTATTTAAACTTTCCATTAATCTGTGGATAAAAATCGGAGAAATAAGCCGATTTAATTTCTTTTTAAACTTTCCATTAATTTATGTATAAGAATCGGAGAAATAAGCCGATTTAATTCCTTTTTAAACTTTTCATTAATAATAATGGCAAAAATAATAAAAGAAATGGTGAAAAAAGGAAATATATTACTATAAATTATAATGGAATAATTTTAAAGGTCCTTTTTTACCAATTCAATACCTTCTCCTGCGCTGTTTCCCCTTTACTTAAAAGGTTTTTTTTAAAAACAATAATCATTAAAACGGAAATAATCCCATTTATTATATTCTTGGTAAGATTTTAAACAAGGTTTATTTCCTTACCAAATGGGTAAAATTTAAAACTTTATTTTAAATTTAGGTAAAAGGATTTGGTATTATTAAAAAAGGAAGAATTGTAAAATATAAAAGAAATTTGGAAACCTAATAAAAATAAGGATAAAAAGCAGGGATGGTAAACAATTAAATAATAAATACCACTTAGAAATTCTTTTTTTAAAATAAAGTTTATATGTATTAAATAATAGGGAAAATAAAATGGTAAAAATAAAAGAAAATATACATAAAATAGCCTAACCTTTAATAAACATTTTTATTTATTTTATTTATTTTTATTACTTTTATTATGGCGGATGCGGGCAACTATATATTTGCAAATCGGTTGCAAATCGGTATATGTATAAATATTATAATATTAATTAGATTATATAATAAATACCACTTAAAATTTTATTTTACAATAAAGTTTATTTGTATTAAATAATAGGGAAAATAAAATGGTAAAAATAACAGAAAATTTATATAAGATAGCCTAACCTTTAATAAATATTTTTATAAATTTTATTTATTTTTATTACCTTTAGTACGGCGGATACGGGCAATTATATCTGTGCAAATCGGCGTATATATAAATATTCCAGTATTAATTAGATTACATAATATAAACCACCTGATTATTTCCTATTATTATTAATAATATTAATTATATTAAACAATAGGGGAAATAAAATCGTAAAAATAAATAAAAAGATGTATTAAATAGCCCAATATTTAATAAACATTTTTATGAATTTTATTTATTTTTATTACCTTTAGTACGGCGGATGCGGGCAATTATATTTGTGCAAATTGGCGTATACACAAATATTCCAGTATTAGTTAAACCATATAATATAAACCACCTGATTATTTCCCACCATACGATTCCGTCCATAATACATTTTTAAAATGGAGTAAAAACCCCAAATAAAATCGTAAAAATAAAATAAAGGTTGGAATGAAAAGGTAATTATCTGACTAGTATTTTGCTTATTTTTATTTATTTTTAATTAATTTATTCCGGCCGATGCGGCCTATAATGCAATTGCCAAAAGCCATATATTAACGTGGTTGGGCATATAATCCGCACGCCCCTACCCGCCTTACGATTCCGGCCATATTAAATTTTTAAAATAATATTAAAAACGCAAATAAAATCGTAAAAATAAATAAAAATATAATTTATATAGCGAGCCGTTTAATAAACACTTTTATAAACTCTATTTACTTTTATTTAATTTATTACGGCGGATGCGGGCAAATATATATTTACACCAAAGGAAATGCACAGACGATTTATTATTGGTCGTATGGGGCTCGGACCACATAAGAAAACCACATTAAATATATTTCTCAGTTTACTGATAAGCTTATAGCTTTTTTTTGAAATTACTGATAAGGGTTTTTAAATAATGCAAAATAATTAGAAAACGCTATTATATTTAATGATTTTAATAAATATAAATGTAAAATCTCATGGTATTATTTTTCGCCTAATTAGGAAAGACTTCATAATTTTCGACTTTTGAGCCAGTTCCCCCCTGTAAGTCTTAGTAATCCCTCACGGGCTCAATGATTTTAAAAAGCGAATACTTCGCTCGCTTACGCTTACTACGTATTCCCAATAATAAACCAGCCCGGGCTTTTTTCCCAGGGTTTATTTAAAAAATCCGTTTTTGCCTTTTTTTTTAATTTAATCCCCCTAAATTAACCACCTTAGCGTACGGTTACGGTCTTTAAAATTAAAATACCTTTTAAGTATAATACCGTTTAGGCCTTTTAATTTAATATCCTTCCATTAAGATTATTCTCGAGCCTTATTAAAAGGACCCGGTTTAAGCCGGTTTTTAATTTCGTTTATAAGATTTATTCCACCTTTGTATTCTTTTCATTTTTACCTTTTAAGGCTAAGCAGAATTAATTATTATTACTTTTTTAAAATATTCTTTATTATTTCTAATTTGGCCTATTTAGGGACCCTTTTTTAATTTATATTTATATAATTATATATATTAATTTAAATATATTTAAAACCATTTTTAAAATTACCAGCCTGGCCCTTATATTACGTAAAAGGCTTAATCGGTTTATTATTATTTTTATTTTATATAAAGGCTTCCTGGGCCAAATTATAAATAATTTATATTACTCCCTTTATTTTTATTATTAATAAACGCTGGCCGTATAATTTAAGGGTATGGTAAATAAAAACCCTTATAAATATTATACCTTTAAATAGGCGAGTTATTTTTAAGGCTAAAAGCCTAATATTTTTATTTATTATATATTCCCTTATTTTAAATATATTTCCGTTTCTGGATATACCGGTAATAAGTAGGGTAATTACCTTTAGTTTAATAAGGTTTATATAACCGAAAATAAAAGCCTTAAAAATATATATTAATTTCGGATTTTAATTCTCCTTATAATAATTATACCCCTTATAAAAAATTCCGTATTGAAAAATTATTTAATAATACGGTATAGGAGTAAAATATTAAGCATTGGGATAATTATTTTAAAATTATTTTTAATAGCCCTAATCTTTTAAAGATTATAACTATTTTAAATTTAAAAGTTAAAAATATTCCCGGCCTAATTAGGCCTTTTATATAACCGGTATAAGGGTTTGGTTTTTCTGGCGTTTATAATTAAGGGGGTGGCCAAGGTAAAATTTTTAAAGAAAATAACGGTGGTGGCGCGGCGGCCTTTTAGGCTTTTGCTTATCGTAAGGGTTTACGCTTTCGCAAAAAATAAGAAATATTATAAATTTTTTAAAATTAAATTATAATTTTTTCGTCCCGCGATTAATTTTTTTATTATTACCAGAATAAAAATTATATTATATAGAACTATTCAATGGCGTTCTTTAATATAAAAAATTAAATTTTCGCACAAAGGAATTTTTACTTTTATATATAGCGCTTTAAATAAGGATCCCGCCCTTTTTTTTTCGTAAATTAAATAAATAAATTAAAATTTAAACGGGTAATTTTTTTTAAAAATTAAAAAAATATTTTTAATTACCATTTATAAATAGTTTAAAATAAGGCCATTCGGTATAATATGGGAACGGAAAAAAAAAAGCGTAAGGATATTCCCTTTTAAACTTTTGAATAAAAAAATATGTTTTTTTTTTATATACGTATATATACCTTGGGTTATAAATAAAGCTTCAGGTACATGGTTTTTATTGGGTCCTTTTATAATATTTAATTTTAACCTGGTTGGGGTTTATTATTATATAAGGAAGGGGATATAAAAAAAGGGGGAATTTCTTTTTATATGGTAATTCCTTTAAAGGTCTCGTAATACTATATAGCTTTATTCCTTTATAAAAGGAATATTACCGAATTCTTCCGTGGTTATTATTAAAATTTAAAATCGTACTTTTTTTATTTTTTTTAAAAACGGTACTTTCCCTAATTCCCATTTTTCGTTTTTTAATTCTTTTATATTATGTGGGTTTTTTTGGCCATAATATTATAATAATACGTTCGGTTAAATTATCTTTTTTTTTCTCCTAATTATTACCATAAAATATTACCGTTCGGCGTTGGTCCTTACCTAATTTTTTTAATATATTATCCCTAATATGGCCTTTTAAGCTATCCTTTTTATTATTTAATTTTTTATAATCCTCTCCTAACTTATTATTCTATTTTAAATAAAGTTCCCATTTTTTCCAGGTATTATTATTAATTCCTGCGGGCTTACTCCACCATCCGTTTTTTTGAATAAAATTTTTAACCCTATTATTTTTAATTATACGCTTAAAGGGAGGGCTCCCTTTATAAGGTTCCTTAAACTATACCGTTTTTTCTTTATTCGAAAGCTTACAAATAATATAAGGTTTTATTTATTAAGGGTTTTATTTATCCTTTATACTTCTAACTCCTATAATTGGTATCCAATATAATATTAAATCCCCTTTTTTTAATAGGATCTTCCTTATTTTCCCGTTATTTTATTTATTTATATACTTAGCCCTGGCTTTTTTATTCCGTTATAGGATTCGGGCTGCCTTTATTAAGTCCGTTTTTTTCCGTTTTATTGCCCGGCTTTTTTTCGCTAAAAAATCCGCGTACGGTATATTACTTTTTTAATTAATTATTCTCCGGGTAAGGAGCGCCATTTTAATTAAGGTGACCATTTTTTAACCGTATAATAATGCGTATAAGGAAAATCCTATAATTTGGTTTATTATAATTTTTTATACTATTAATACCCCTGGGTATATATTAACCCCGCTGCCCCTTAATTTTAATACTATATTCCTAATATTTAAATAGTGGTATTTTATTCCCCTTTATAATTATAAATTATACGCCGATACCGTAATCTTGGCCAAACCTATTTACCTTATAAACTTATCCAAAAACCCTCGGTTTTCCGGTCCTTTATTAATTACCAATTTCCCATATATCCCATACTTATAAATTATATTTTACTAAATAAAATTGGCCATTTACCCTACGGTGGCTTTTTATAATAATCGCCCTTTAATTTATTTTATTAAATTATATTTGGCTTGTATAATATAAATCTACCCTTTTTTTAATAATATTTAAAAAATATTAACCAAAACCTTAAAAAATGGGGTTAAAATAAGGTTAAAATTTTTTAATGGTATTTTAAACCTTTAAGGATTTCGCTTTTGGTAGGTTAGGCAGATTCTTAATATTTCCTATACCTGCTTTTATTATCCTTTTTAATAATAATATTAAATAATATAATTAAATATAATTTTCCGTTTTTTATACCCTTTATAAATATAATCATTTTAAATTATATATATTCGGGTTTAATTATTATTAATTATTAATTATAATTATAATTTATCCCTTAAGGTTTTGCGCCAAAGCTTTTGGTCCCTTATTAGGTAATTTAAAGCCTTCCTTTTTTAATAAAGGAATAATTTATAAAAAATATAGCTTGGTTTTTTTAAAATGGTAAGGAAATACATCATTTTTCGGGATTTATTACTTTATACTTTTCCTTTTAAAATTTTAATATTCCTTTAATCCTATACAGCCCTAAGTATATATAATTATATATTAATAAAATCCTTAATATTTTCCTCCAATTTATTATTTTCCTTGTTTAAAGGTCCTGGGGGCTTTTATAATAATGCGTTTACTATAGCGTTTTTACTTCTTAATATATGCTCCACGTTAAAATCGAACTGCCGTATTTATACGATCTATTTGGTAATAAATGCTCCGGGTAGGTTAGCAGTATTATTATTAAGCTAATATATTATATTAACCGTATCCATCCTGGTATTCGATGGAAGGGGTATCCATAAAAGACTCCGTTAATTCGATCCTAAACGTCCCACAGGTAATTATACAATATATGGTTACTTCATAAACACCAATAATATTTTATTACCTTAGTTTAATACTGCGGCCTTTTATTAAAACTGGTTATTAATATAAGAAATGCCTATACCTTTAAAATTTTTAAAAGAATTATATTAGTTTTTTAGGGGAATTCGGCCTAAATATAATAAAGTCCTCGCGTATAATCCCGTTTAATTTAATAAATTTAATTAGGATTATACTTATAATGGTTTTTATATTAAGGCTTATTTTCCTTAATTTTACCATTATCCAGCACCAGTTTTATTTTTTCGCCTATTTTTTAATTTAATAATATATATATATTAATTACGCTTCAAGTATTTAATTTTTTAATTAGGTTTTATTTAATTATTTTAGGCAGGATTAATCGGTTAATAAGTACTTTATCGCTTTCTTATAATCGGAGCGCGGGCGGTAAATCGCGGGGGTCGGTTTAATTCCTTTAGGCCATTTTGGTTATATTAAATTAATTAGCTTATTAAAACTAGGGGTCGATGGGGTTACGCGCAGTTTCCTTAGCGCGGGCGGTGGTCCCTCTTTTTTCGTATTGGAATTTATTTCCGAACAGCTTTATCGTTTTCTTATATTAATCTAGGAATGCTTTAAATTTTTGGAGGAATTTCTTATAGGTTCCGAGGTATAGATTATTATTTATAATCCTTATAAAATTGTATAATTAAACCTATAATATATTATCGAAGGTATTTAAAAATGCGTTTAATAAAATAATATTATTAATATAACCCGTATGGTTTTTTTTATATTAAGCGAGCCGGCATTTTTATCCCGTAATATATAACTATTATTAATTAATATTTTGTATAGGCCAATTTTGGTAGGCGAAGCGCTTTAGGTTTACCATATTACGGCTTTCCTAAAAAATATCCTTATTTACAAATTCCGTTTTTAAGGCCTTTTTTATTTTAATTTATATTTTTCTTATAATAAACGCTTCGATTAATTCGGTATAAGTATTCATATAATTTATTTGTTATATATTATTTATAAATATTGCCTATTTAAATATTCGATTTAATTAATCCGTATATTAAAAAATATCGTTTTCCTTAAATATTACGCTTCCCTATATACCAGGGAGCGGTAATAATAATCGGATTATAATATATTGGTTTATTTTATAAGGATTATATTAATAAGTATTAAATATTATTTTTATAAATTAGCCAAGGGATGGCGTTTATTTTATCCCTTAAAGTATTAAAAAAATATTTGTATTATATTTTCCCCGGGGCATTAACGTAATAAAAGTTTTTAATAATAGGATTTTAAACGAGGAAGGGTTAAAAGGTAATTGCTTGGCTTCTTGTTTACGTGGTAAGGTTTAAATTTCGTTAGCGCTTTCGGATATTTCCGCTTTTGAAAATTATTCTTAAACCTAAGGCTTATTTATAAGGTATGTTTTACCTTTCTTTACCGTAGTAATATTTTGGTAAAAAATCCTTTACCGCGCCTTACTTTGCTTACTCATTTCAATTGCTCATTCATTTCAATTGCTTACTCATTTTAATTGCTTACTCATTTCAATTCCTTACTCATATCATTTGGCTTAATTGGAAAGTTTTTTAAAAGTCTGAAAAACGTAGCTACTGGCTGATTTGAACTCATGCACTTTAGGTTTACAGTTTTAATAAACGATTTGGTTTTAACCAATTGAATTACTATACTACAACTTACGTTATTTAGTATGGGACCTTCTCTGACTTATAACCCTTCATTGGGGGGGGGGGGGGGGG